>WAAB01009322.1:18622-61424 GCA_013389865.1 Piaya cayana
CCCCCCAAAAAAAAAAACCAAACCAAACCCCAACCCCCCCAAAACCAAAGTTACTTTATTTTTTTAAATCTCTATTTTTAAAATCACTTTCTTGTCCTGGCTTAGGTACTACAACTTGTTTCAACTTTGTTTAGAATTGTCAACTACAGCTGTATCACCCACCACCCTAAGGGGGCAGTTATGCTACAATCAATTTACCAAAAGCAATATATTATGACATTTTTTTTAAAATATTTTCACTACATTTCAGTTTGTATCTTCTGTCTTATTCTCACCCTTCCTTTTCATCTTCTGAATTCACAGCAGCGGGTGCAAACACTTAATTATTTTCTACTCTATTCCATAGGGACTGGTAGGGCAGATAAGCAATTAGATACGCTACTCAGGAGTGGTTATTTCTTATTTGGAAGTAGCTTCTACCCACAATTTATTCTAAGCCATTTCTCATACACTTTCACTTATGCTTATGTAATTGCAGCATGATAATGCATTTTTTCTATAGGATAACATTTCCCAGCATTTGCTCCTATATTATTTTTATGCCTATTCTTACAGGTGAACGGTACTTTAAATGAGAAAACTACTATTCTTAAAGGATATTTTTTATTGCTACAATTATACTTAAATGAAACATGTATATGTGAAAGAAGTGCGAGAGGTAAATATGCTGGCATATTTATAGCATATACACATCAGGAATGGGTTAAAGCTGTGATTCATATCTTGTACACATTGGAATCCAGCTTTTTGGCCAGATTTGCATTTTTGTAAAATACATCCAAACACAAACAGGATGAAATATGCTTCAAATGGAAAGAGAAGCCATTTTAAATAGCTCTGAATCCCTTTATTTTTTCTCCCCTACTGACATGACACATTCTGAATCTTAATCTTTGAATACTGCACAGTTGTTTCCTCTGGCAGCGGTTTCATCTGTTGGGAATTAAGACCCTGATCCTTCAAAGACTTGCATGTGTATGAATGGCCAGTTGGTGCCAACAGCAGGATAAGGCATTCTGCTAAGTTAAATCTTTACAAGTTGTTCCAGTTTTGGAGTGTGAACCCTGATAGTAAATACTCAACATGTCCAGCAGTGCTGGCATCAGTGATTTATTCTATTACTCTTCTCAGCAAAAAGCACCCTGAAGGGTTCTACTGACGTTCTGCCTTTATAAAAGCTGCCTTCTCCTGCACAGTGTCACAATCACGACATCTACTCCAAGAACAGTGGGCTATCTTTTCATTGCAGTCTTGCTTTTCTTGCAGAAAAGAGAAGGCAAAGGATAGGAGTCAAGAGCAGTCACAATACTATTCATCATACAAGCTCATACTGCATGTCTGCTACACAGCAGAGAACCAGGAGGGTACTGATCCGTACGGTGGCCATGGGGAGGAGAGAGGTCCTAATTCCCAGTATTCCTAGTTCCCCCTCCATAATAATCAGAGCCGAGATGAAACAACTGATCATTTTAGTAATAACTGAACTGTTTGGAAGAAACTGCTCACAGCCTGAAGTGGTATCTCTGTCCATCACTGATAATTTAGCAACTCTTTTTATTCCAGAGACTGAATCAGCTCAGAGGCCCGTGTTGCTTTGGAAATCCAGCAGTTGTCACTGAAGTTGAAACACAGTCATGTGGCTTTACTTTTCTTTCACCACAAAAGTCTCTCACACACCTGTGCTTCAGGACATCCTTTCCACAATGCTATCCTAACTATTGGCCCCATACGTTAACACTGTAGCTATATGTTTAATTTCCTTTTTGATAGTAGAACACAAAGGCCCCCATAGTCCAAAGATGGGCCTTATCATTAGGAATGTATGTCTCAATACACAAAGAGTGGTATTTGTGCTGCACTATATGAATATTACCACATGCTGGACATTGATTACTGTATCAAAACAGCATGTAGTAACAGGGATTGGTGGGAACACCAGTCAGTTCTGAAAGGAAACATGCTGCAGATATTTTTGTTACTAAAAAATACACTTTAGTTCTGTTTTTTGTCTCTTACACCAATCTACCTAGCCCAGTATTAGTGGTGACACTAGATTCTCCCATTCTACTCTGAAGAATCTTCTCTTGTTTAACCTTAGCTAGAACTATTCCTCTATCCCCTAACTTTTATTCTCAATTTCTTTTTCACACTTGATTCATCTTCCTGTGCATTTATATATAACCAAGAATTTCTCAACTATTTTCACGCCAACTGTTTTTATTATTTTGTATATTATTTTGCCACTAATTTTTTTTTTTAGCTAATAAGGTTGCAGTGTAAGAAAGGTTCTCTAAGTCTGTAAACTGTAACTTAAATTTAGAATGAAAAGTCTTGAGTTCTTTGTGCTGCATGCTACTATTTTTGCCATATAATGAGGCTGTTGATTAACTTTTTCATTTAGATGCTGCTCCCTGCTCTTGGACACTTCCCACATGAACAGCTCAGAAAAGATACAGACTAGTGATACACACTGGACTATGTAACAAATCTTGACAAATGACTGAGGTTCACCAACTGCAGTTTTGCTCCTACACTTGTTCGGTGAGCTTTCTTTTACTATTTTGTGCATCTATTGTGCTTCATCTTCTCTCTCTTCCTCCTAAACCTGAACAGCCATATAAGACCTTCTTGGAATTTCTATATGACATGACAAGGAAAATGCAGAACAAGCTGAGTCTCTAGCACTTCCCTTGGACCCTGAGTCCCCTCCTGCCCTCCACCCATTCACTGAGATAACAAGCAATATTAATATATGTTCTCTCTATTTAAAAGTGTATATACTATCGTTCTAAGGCTCTATTCCTTTCTTGTTGTTTTCCACAATAAAACTGTAGAATCAAGATGTGCATTAGTGAAAACTTACTTTGCAGAACAATCTGAGTGATTATTTAGTTGTTTGCATGTGTTATTCAAGTGTTCCTGTCTCATTCAGTTAATTAGACATATTTAGAGTCTGATATAAATCTCCATGAAGCTAGTGGGGCCTTTCCAAGGGATTTGTATCTGTTGTCTCATAAACAACTTCACGTATTTTTTTGTCCCTCTATCCAAACCACTCGAAAAACATTAGATTTTACATTCCTCTCAGAGTTAAGTATTCTTAATAATTTGTAGCAGGCATCAAAATCCCTAATTTTACTCAGAGCTTGCTAGAATCATTATTTTCATCAGTTTACACAATTTATTGTAAAGGTTAATAATTAATTATATTGTGTTGCCCTTCAGATTTATACCAGACCCTGACTTCACAACGGAATTAAATAGCAGTTGTTGACCTTTAGTCTGATGTACCAGCTTGATGATTTGAGTAATCCTGGTGCAATTTGTTTTTGTTTGAGATCAGAGACTTTCTGTTTCAGTATGCAAACTCCATTTTGAGATAACATCTTGGCTGCCTTCTGTCCTGCCTTTCTACTGGTATCTTGTGCTAAACAACATCTCACCACTTCTATGATCATTTACTTAAGGAGTAACACTCTCAAGAAAGAGCCCAGGGTATAGCATCTTTAAATTCTTTTAGAAGAGGGAATTAAACTCTAGTGACTTGAAGGAAAAGGTAACTACAGTGAGGGTTGGCCTCAGAATCTCTCCATAAACTGAAGTTTGTAATAGGCAGGTTATTTGGCCATTTTGTGACAAAAGAATATTACAGAAGAGAAGAGTCGTTTGACTGTAAAAGAAGTCATGCAGGAGAGAACGGAAGGGATCCCAGAATTCTTAAGGAAAATCTCAGATCTGACTAAAATTTGCTAAAGGTGAAAAATAATAGTACTTCAAAGTACTTTTTTGGTGTCTAACTTTTGCTAGTTAACACAGTAATCAGGTTTTGAAACCTTTACAAAGCCTAAATGCCTATCGTTTCCCATACCGTGGTTCTTAATGAAGAGTAGTACAGAAGCAGAGAGTACTCACAGGATAGGAGGTTTAGCAAAATGCTTATAATTCCTAAACACTGTTAAGGAAAATATTTAAGCACATACATATATATGTTCCATATAATCTTTTAATTTGGCTCTAATTCAACTCCCTCATTAAGTCATCTTCAGAAAGAGATATTCTAAAGGAGAAAATAAGGTAAGCCAATGATCTGGAAATTAGTATTCTGCCCATTAAACATCTTAAACAAACATTTGTTCTAGCAGTGAGCAATGTTTTTTTATGTGGGTTAGGATATATATAATATATCAAATCTTTTTAATATTAAATCCAAATAGAGATACTTTTATGACAGGCTACCTCTGAACTCCTAATCCTCATAGATTCCTGTCTGAAGCCCACCTATATATAAATAATTCACAGAAAATACATCAACAGACAGTAGAAGATAACAGTTTATGACATACCAAAATATCATCTTATCACGTATAACACAGAAATATTCAAAACATTTCTCTATACATGAGTGAAAAACATCTTTGAAATTTTCGTGTGGTTTTTTTTTTTTTCTGCTCTGTAGTCCCAAGCCTATGGCTGGATGAGATGAATCTAAAATGGGATTATTAATGAACGCATTGGCTTAGTGCAATTGTTGAGTAGACCTCAGCAACTGTGACATTTAATCACTTTCTTGGGAAAAAACCCAAACAAACTAAAAAAACCCAAAAAAAATACAGCATATCAATTTCCTATGAAACCTAAGCCGAAACACCTTAGCACTATATATGTACACACAGCACATACTTTGATATGCAATCTTTTTGGTCTAACTTTTGCTACTTAACACAGTAATCAGGTTTTGAAACCTTTACAAAGCCTAAATGCCTATCGTTTCCCATACCGTGGTTCTTAATGAAGAGTAGTACAGAAGCACAGAGTACTCACACAATAGGAGGTTTAGCAAAATGCTTATAATTCCTAAACACTGTTAAGGAAAATATTTAAGCACATACATATATATGTTCCATATAATCTTTTAATTTGGCTCTAATTCAACTCCCTCATTAAGTCATCTTCAGAAAGAGATATTCTAAAGGAGAAAATAAGGTAAGCCAATGATCTGGAAATTAGTATTCTGCCCATTAAGCATCTTAAACAAACATTTGTTCTAGCAGTGAGCAATATTTTTTTAATGTTGGTTAGGATATATATCATACATTAAATCTTTTTAATATTAAATCCAAATAGAGATACTTTTATGACAGGCTACCTCTGAACTCCTAATCCTCATAGATTCCTGTCTGAAGCCCACCTATATATAAATAATTCACAGAAAATACATCAACAGACAGTAGAAGATAACAGTTTATGACATACCAAAATATCATCTTATCACGTATAACACAGAAATATTCAAAACATTTCTCTATACATGAGTGAAAAACATCTTTGAAATTTTCGTGTGGTTTTTTTTTTTTTCTGCTCTGTAGTCCCAAGCCTATGGCTGGATGAGATGAATCTAAAATGGGATTATTAATGAACGCATTGGCTTAGTGCAATTGTTGAGTAGACCTCAGCAACTGTGACATTTAATCACTTTCTTGGAAAAAAACCCAAACAAACTAAAAAAACCCAAAAAAAATACAGCATATCAATTTCCTATGAAACCTAAGCCGAAACACCTTAGCACTATATATGTACACACAGCACATACTTTGATATGCAATCAGAACAATTCCTTTCATATTAAATAAGTTTATCTAATCATGGGTAGCAAAAGCATTTTTAACATTTTCAAAAATTCCCTTTAAAAGTTTAAACCTACAAATTTTTCAAGTTTTTGTTCTTCTACCTTCTATTAATGTGTGAAATTTCATTGCTGGCTTTTAAATGAAGCACTAAAGCAGCTTTAAACCCTTTAAGAGTTGTTCTTCACAACATAGAAAAGTGGAAATTGAGATACAGGATTGATGTCTAAAACTCATGACTTCCTTTTCAGGACAGGTGGCAACACTAGCAATAAAAAGAAAGAAAATACAAAGGCTAAAGAAAAACGAATTCTGATGCATTCTAGATAGTAAATGGTACACCTCTCAAATTTTAAAGTACTCTTAAAACAGTTTCCATGGGAACACAAGTTTGGCACAGTTATGAAGAACTGTTAGGAGGCTGCTTTTACCAAGCCAGATGGTTAATATGTGACAGGAGAATATAACAAGAAGGAAAGTAGGTTGTATAACCCCTTAAACCTTGATGATGTGTCCAAATGGACATAATCACAGGGCATATCTCCAAGAAAATACCATCACCACTACCAAGGGTGACAATATTATAAAAAGCCAATGGAAAATTTCTGATTAGATGGATTATGAAAAGCTGCATACATCTTTCATCAATGTTGTTTTGGCTATGGGAAAAAAATGAGATTGGATGTAGCCATGGAATGTGGCAATTACTCCCAGGTTGTTTCAGTTCATTGGGAGAAAATATTGGGAGTCTCCAAAGAGACTCCTTGATACCCCCAGCCTGAAACACTGAACTTTCAATTAATCTTTTGTTAGGTTGCTACATGGGTAAGGGAACTTTCCAAGTGAGCACAAGCTCTACAAAGTATTGCAGAGATCCCACAGGCCAAATTGCAAACCTCTTCTGAGTTGGGCTGAATAGCTGCAACCAAAACATCACTTTTCATTCATCACCTTACTAATTTTATTTCTCTACCTTGAATACCTGTCAACCTCTACAGCCTTTGCACACCTTATGAAAGTTTACACATTTATTTATTCCCCATTTTCCACAGGGAGAGAATGGCTGTCTGTCTCTTACCAGGAGAACAAAGCTGCAAGGCAGCAGGTTCCAGATTCTCACAGATAACATAGCTTAAGCACTTAACTCCCACTCTGATAAACACAAATGCAGAGATATCTTGATACATATGAATCTATGAATTTACCAAAGAACAATAGATAACTGGATAAATGAAGCAAACCTGAACTAAAGTGTTTTGTTGTGCCGTATACGTGTAGCAACCATTGCTTACTAAACTCTTTTCATTGGCTTTGATGAAAATGTATTGATATGAATAGTCACCCTGGAGATAATGTCTCCCAGATGATGTTCTGTGAAGGTAAACACTTATCACAAATGCATTTTGCTGAAATACCTCTCAGTCTATACCAAAGAGCTTAACCATTAGTGTCTTAAACTGCTGCATATTAAAGCTGGAATACTTTTACTAATGACAACTACAATGTAATTTTGATTTCAGCAATTTAATGCTACAACAGAAAACATTATGACTATGATACCAGAGAAAGATTTCTCCCCAATTGTGGTAATAATCAGATATGGAGTGTGTATGAAGATTTATTGCATGCCTAATTTGTAGATAATAATTGTAAGATGCAGAACCACAAATAGTACCATGTGGCTCTCAGGACTGCAGGGAAATTAAGATGGGTCCCAATTCTGTGTTGTTTCATCACATAAGCTTTTATAAATGGGAGGTAAGATGAGACCAATCACAATCATAGAATCATAGAACCACCAGGTTGGAAGATACCCACAGGATCACCGAGTCCAACCGTTCCTATCAAACACTAAATCATGTCCCTCAGCACCTTGTCCACCTGTGCCTTAAACACCTCCAGGGAAGGTGACTCAACCACCTCCCTGGGCAGCCTGTTCCAATGCCCAATGACCCTTTCTGTGAAAAACTTTTTCCTAATGTCTAGCCTAAATCTCCCCTGGCAGAGCTTGAGGCCATTCAGGGGAGATTTAGGCTAGACATTAGGAAAAAGTTTGCTTTAGGACATTAGGAAAAATGTTTGCTTCAGATCTGTTCTGCACGTTTCATGGCAGCTTAGTCCAGCTGCTTTGCCTTAATAGTTAGACAAATAACTACTGATAATTTTGGCATTGTTTTCATCTCAAGGAAATGGTAAAAGCCAGACACATGAAGAATGACCAGTGTCTCTGAAGCCAGGTGGTGCAAGAGCTCATATTTTAGGAGCATTCCTGTTAGAGTAAAATCCTATTCCATACTCTGGCACCAGGAACTTCGAAGCCTTCAACCAGACAACAGATACAGACACACTCTCTCTCCTGAAATTTAAAGGCTTCACTTGGGGCTGCATTCAGGTATTGCTCTCTGCTCAGGATCCTGACTCCAGAATCCTTCCTTCAGAATCAGCATCTCCCTAAAACTCCATAGCCTTTGTTTGCTTTGTTCAAGAAGCAGAAGGATCAGTCCTTTCTTTTTAAGCAAAAATAGTAGCAGTAGCAAAGTCTGCGCTTATCTTCCACATAACAGCTTTCTGGCTCAAGTACAGAGTCAGGAAGTGGGAAACAAGGTCTCTTTTGCTCCTCAGCTTGAAGGAAACTATATCTCCTTCTCTCAAGTGCCAAAAAAATGCCCTAATCACCACATTTGCACATGGATGCAGTAAGACAGCTTTGTCTGTTTGCAATATTACATGGCTACCATCTGTTTAAAAGAAATGCAGTCCCATGTGCAGTTCATTCCTACAGTGATAACCTTTCCTTGTTTGTGTTCAATGCCAGAGCTCACACGAACTGTAAAAAAAAACAGGAGAGGAATAGTAATGAACCACCATGTACTCTGTGCTTCCTTTAGGAAAAAAAAGTATGAGAAAGAAAATATACAGAAACAGTGAATATTGCATTTTCTGACGAGCTAGAAGTTAATGAGTCATAATATCCCTCCAAATTTGAATTTCACCAAGGATGTAAAGTGCTTTGGTCGTGTTACAAAACTGCTACCAAAGTCTTAAACACCGAAATCTTAGTTGTAATGTGAGTGCAAAGCAAATTTTAAAAATAACATCGCAACATTACTTCAGCAGAAACAAAGTGTTTCAGTGCTAGCATCCGTTTTAAAGCAGAAATCGGGTTCCTAAGTGTTATAGGCACATTTTAATCTTCTCTCAATATGGCCTAGTAATCACTGTCAGCTGATGAGGGCTTGGGGATGTTGGCTGATGAGAAGCTCAACATGACCCAGGAATGTGCACTTACAGCCCCAAAAGCCAACTGTTTCCTGGGCTACATCAAAAGAAGCATGGCCAGCATGTCAAAGGAGGTGATTCTACCCCTCTACTCTGCTCACATGAGAACCTAGGTGAAGTGTTGTGCCAGCTGTACAACTCTGGGGTCCCCAGCGTATGAATGACATTGACCTGCTGGATCAAGTCTAGAGGAGGACTGCAAAGACGATCAGGGGGTTGTAGCTCCTTTCCTGTGAAGATAGAGGGAAAAGGCTGAGAGAGTTTGGAATGTTCAGCCTCTGGAGAGACATTAAAGCAACCTTCCGGTTCCTAAAGAATGTCTACAAGAAAGCTGCAGAGGGACATTTTACAAGGACATATAGTGATAGGACAACGGAGAATGGTTTTAAAGCGAAAGAGGATAGATTGAGATTATACATAAGGAAGAAATTCTTCAGTATAAGGGTGGCAATGCATTGGTTACCCCAAGAAATTGTGGATGTCCCATTCCTGGCAGTTTTCAGGGCTAGGTTGGATGGGGCTTTAAGCAACATGGTCTCGTGGCAAGTGTTGGAACTAGATGAACTTTAAATTTGATTCCAACCCAAACCATTCTATGATAAGTGTAATCAAGTTAACAAACCATATTACTTCAGCATTTTGGGAAATATTTAATGGCAGGCTAGCTATTAGGATTGGTGATTTAACTGCTCCAGAGAAAGGGAGACAGAGAGAAAGAAAGGAAGAAACTGGGAGAAAGGAAGCACGCATTCACAGCAGGTAAGATTGTAGATTTTAAGAATGAAGCAATTTAAATTGATTACATATCAGGTAGCAATGTCTACAAAATTTGAAAACACACAAATGAAATTCCAGACAAACATTATTAAAAGAGTTTGTAGTAAATTCATTTGGGAAATAAGTAATCAACTGCTTAGCACTCTATAAAGACAGCATGATGTGGAATACAATAAGTAGATACTTTGTAAAACTAAAGCTAAGTACTAAAGGGTTCATCTTTAGGCCTCTGTATTTATATTTGATAATGACTTTCACTAATATACTTTCTTTAGTTAAAACCCTCAGCGGTTTGCAAGATTTCTGCCCAAATACCAGTACTGGGGATTTAATTTGCATTCATTAATAATTTATTTTCCCTCAGCTGTATCTGTAAAAATTGAGATTGGAGCAAGGAATGAAGGTATGGAACAGTTGGCTAATGAAAGAAAAACCCTGCTCCCTTCTGGGAGCGTGACAGGGCACAAAAAGGATGCTCTCCTCCTTCTGTGTGCCCCCCCTTCTCCCCCACTGGCAAGACTGCCAGCACAGCCCAATGGGACGGTCACACTGTGAGCTCAGCCACAGCACAGAGTGGTACGCAGCTGAGAGGGCGAGAGAGCAGCCTACCATTAGAGAACAGCAAATGCTGATAAATGTATCCAGGCATATGCTGCTTTCTGAAAAGCAGGGAAGATGAATGCTATAAAGAAGGGGTTTGTTATTGTTGGTTTTATTATTTTTAATACCACAGTCTTCCAATAAGCCTGCATTATCTCAGCAGGATCACTAGGAGACCTGATATCACTAGTCATTCTCATACTCTAGCTAAAAAGATTCAAAAATGCACACACACACAACCAAAACCTGAATGCCAGTCAGAAAGAAAACTCCAGCATTTGATGTTACCTTTCCTGCAACACCACCCAGCAGGAGAAAATGGAGAGTGAGGATTATGCCACTAAATCAAGTACTCGTTGCATATTCAGGTAAAGAAAAGTATATCTAAAAAAAAAAAAAAAAGAGATCTCATCCTATTTAAAGAGATCTTCAGTGTTACCAAACTATCTATCAGGAATGCTGCAGTGGTAGAAAAGTATTTACTTTATCAATCTGGATGACTTTTCTTACTTTTAATAAGGCTGTACTGTCAGTTTTAAACCTCGGAGTACTGCTAAAGACATACAAGCATTAAACAAGCCAAAGAGAGTGCCAGAGCTTTGAAGGATCTTGATTACATCTCTGCATACATATGAGGCTTGACTGGTGTGTACCTTCCTTTTCTGGAGAACTTCACCCAAAGAAGGGGAGCCAGACCCAGGAAAATAAACCCAGTCTCATTGTTTCTCTTTCAGAAGCAAAGGTAATAGCTCTAATGTTAATAATACTTGTAAATAATGGTATGATTCAGCCTGATACAAGGGCTTATTTTATATCTTATCTCTGCTGGGTTGCTGCAATATTTTCCCTGCATTACAGAAATAGACACGAAGTCCAGAGGTTTGAGAAGCCATCTTTTAAAAGTAAATTCAGAGGGAAGAAAAACACTCCAATAAACAAAACCATGCTGCCACCATATTTAGTT
The DNA here is from genome assembly GCA_013389865.1 of Piaya cayana. Classification (NCBI taxonomy): domain Eukaryota; kingdom Metazoa; phylum Chordata; class Aves; order Cuculiformes; family Coccyzidae; genus Piaya; species Piaya cayana. Next base: position 29,867 of record WAAB01009322.1, read on the forward strand.
CAAGCTGATTTCTTAAATATGCACCAACATGAAAGATAGTTTTTGAGTCAAGTTCCCCACACCAAAGACATGAATGCCTCTGAAAATCTGGATCCACTGCCTTTGCAGTAGTCCCAGCTTCTCTGACCTACTCCCTAGGGAGCAGAGCACAGCACCTTGAGAGTTACTGTTCCCTTTATGAAGAGTCCTTCGAATTCCTCCCTTCCTTCTATGGGTATATCTTTCATCATCTAGGTTAAGGTGGGAACCAAATTCATATGCTGGTTTCCAGCTCAAAGTCTACAAACTATCTTCCCACTATGCACTATAAAAGGTCAACCTAGTAATAAATTTAATGCAAAATATCTAGGAACGATACTTTAAAAAACCCTTAAAACTAAGTGGCACTTTCCTAGTTACTAAATTAAAATCTAATGTTTTCATAAATAAAGCAAGATCAATCTTTCTTATCTTCTCTGCTTTTCATAATTCGGCTTCAGGCCATTCTGTTTCTCCAGTCTAATCTGTCTGTTCTTACTAAAAAGAGGACTGATTTGCTCAGCTCTAGTTTGATATTAGTACAAGCTTTACTGTCTAACAATAAACAACATATTCCTTGTAGCTTTGTACATTTTCCTGTAACTGAAGTGTAATAACATGCATTTAGTCTTTGTCAATTTAGTTATAAATGCAAAATCTTTGTGAGTGATGAACACTGATACACAATGATGTACACTGAAATCTGAACAAACCTGAGGTAAGGGTTCAAAGGCTTAAAATATTACATTTCTGCAGAGTGAAAAGGAAACCTGATTTTTTTTTCTAATCTGGTAAAAATTGTGGGTATTTATAAGGTACCTATACTTACAAAGTTAACATGGGAACAACTTGATAAAAACAGGAATTATATTCAACTGTTCTTCATTCTGGAGGCAGTTCAGTGGAAGATAAGGATCCATCAAGGCCAGTTGCTGTCTGAAGCATTTCTGCAGTGGCTCTACCCAACAAACAAACTACCAAACTTGCCTGAGAGATAGGTTGCTTCAGCTCAAGTAGTTGGGAATTTCTCCCTGAATACAAAAACCAAAAAATCAATGGGGAACTTCCTATTCCATTGGTATTTTCAACCAATCCAATGTCCTTTCCTGGCTTTCCTTGAACTTTCATATTGTTCTGCTGCATGTTCTGCATATTCTCTGATGTTAAAACAAACTCTTACTATTGCAGTTAACTAAAATAGGACATAAAAATATGTCTTTCGGCAGACTGTCCTGATAAAAAGAAAGCCCACTAAGAATCATGTTTTGGTTTGGTTTAATTATTTAGAAGTGAATAGACATGAAAGAAATATGTGACAATACAACATCCCAAGTCCTCCATTCCCCTCCATTTTCCTCTACCCATCACAAAAGCAAATTATGTCAAGAGCACTTAATAGCAGAATATATTTTTATCTTGTCACAAGAGACCTTCCAACAAGGAGGGGGGAAACTACATCATTTCCTTCTCTTAATTTTCCACATAATGCAGACAGATACTTGTGGTTTAAATGCTGCATCTGCTAAGGATGGATTTTATATCAAAGGAAAAAACCCACCCATAACATTTCAAGGACTACGACAATGAGATATTATTGTAAATACTTCCACTATGTATTATAATGGAATATAAAGAAAAATAAAGTGGACATGCCCAAAAAGTGGCAAGATAACACATAACATACAACTACTCAGAAATATAACTGATATAATATCAGCTATTAGATGAAGGCATCTCTAGGATCAGAAGTGAAATTGATTGAATGATGTTATCTGAAACTAGGATTAGCAAAACGGAAAGAAAATGAGGAAATACGGGGGAATGACCCATAATATCTATCTTGTGAATTCCCAATTCCATCAATCATCTCTGCTAAAATTACACATTGCTGGAGAGAAATTGGGCTGAAATGTTAATGATCTCATGATTTACATTCTGCCAGAATCCTTTCACTTTCCTCTGCAGCCTCAGAAGCAGCACAGAAGCTCCAGAGTTCAGAAAATGCAGGAGGGAAAAATCACAGTCTCTTAAAATCTATCATATTTTACAGCACAGGTTGTTATGGCTTGTTGCTGTAGTAGTAGTAAAACAAGCTTCTTCTGTTGAAGTACACCATAATCGCTGTTAAAATGTTTCAGCAACTTGAAATGTGTTGAGGTGGCCATTTGAATTCCTTCCAGAATATAGAAATTGTGACAGCAACAGTCAGTTTTTAAATGATAACAAATCAAAAAAATCCCAAAATCAGAATAAAAATTGTCCTGTAAGAAAAATTTTAGGGTTAGCTAACAATTAATTTTAAGTTGCAAAACAGGACTATGCTATTCTTAATTCTAGTTAAACAAGACATTCAGTTATTTCCAATTCTCATTAACTATAGCTTCAAGAACTACTGAACTGCTACCAGAACTGTTTGAAACTTCCAAGACCTTTGCTAAGACAGCTTTCTTCTTAGAAAGAAAGGCAGAAAACATACTTGAGGCTTTTTAGTTGGCACTAATACACCATGTAAAAAACAGATATAAACCCACTGATCTGGGAATTTTGATCAGATATATTATTTGTTGACCTGATCCATGTTAATGGGGGCAAGCCTAAAATATTCTAGAATGCATTTTATATACTTTACTAAGTAAAGTATACCCCATTGAAAAGTAAAGTAAACCTACCCCATTGAAACCACTGAGTCTCTGGCTTCTACATTAATTAATCAACATTTTTTCAACAGAATCATTTGTTAGAAAATAAGTATAAATGATTAAATGGCATTTATGTATTTCCTGTATGTACTGTTTATACATGTCTGTAATTACATGAACACTCATTATTTTCTGTCTTATAGTGCTATTTGTCACAAATCATACATTACTCCAAATCTGTCTTTGATATTTCATTTAGCTTAAATTTCCAGTTCTTATTCCATGGATTAATAAATGCGTATAGCTAATCTATAGAAAGAAAAGCCACCACTTCCATTGTACGTGCAAAATGCTTGTGTGTGTGTTCAACTGCATACAAGAAATAGTAAAAGTTTGAGTTGTTATCTATTTCTCTTTACAAAAAAGCAGCTATATTAATTTTTAAAAAAGGGCCATTTAAAAACCACTGGTGTTGTTTAACATTGCTAGCATTAGCATTTGGAGCATTCCAGAAGTGTGTGTTTATTTTACCTATCAAAAATGACCAGATGGAACAAGGTTGAATTAATCACTTTCTTTTAAATTAGGATTTATTATCCTTTTATGCTTACCGGAGGAAAAGCACCTTGAAAGTGCAATTGATTTGTTATTATACAAATCAGTAGTCTCTTATTTCACTCTTTTTTTCCTTTTAAGCTGAATACACAAGCACCTGTCAAATATCAAGATTCCAGAGTGAAACAAGCCCTGATGGAGACAAGTAAAAATACTGTAGAAGATCTTAGAATACAGAAAAATATATGAGTCCTAGAGGAAGAGTGTTTGGCCAGATTTAATTAGCTATTTCTTTATACTGTAATTGCACTAGAATGATTTCTCTAGGTCACATCATGAGAGCAGAAGTGTCGAATCTGCAGGATTGAGTTGCTTTATAGAGTAGCAGCAGTGAGACATCCTGCTCTTCATGCCATTTGCTTACATCATCTGCTGCTAACCTTTCAAGCTCCTGCCAATTAATAAGCTGATCAATGACCACTACATAGAAGAAATTCTCTCTCAGATTCCCACAAAACTGAGCTGCAAACAAAATAGTATTTCTTGGTATAAAATGAGGTGTCAATCATACCAGCATAAAAATTCTGAAAGAAAATGAGTCACCAAGCAGGAAAATCAACTGAAATGGATAATTAGCAGGAGGATTTTTTAAGTGTTTGTTCATTGCTGGTTACAGCCTGTACCGTGTTTTTTTCAGTTCTTCCCCAAGAATTTGTAGTAGAAAAAGAAGAGAAGGAAGAGGAAACATGCAGTCAGCAGACTTGCTGCAAACTGCATCTTCCAGAAAAGACACAGAACCAACTCATATCAGGGTATCAACACAATGTAATGCTACTGATCCACTTAATCATCAAAAACCTAATCTAATCACTGCATGTGGANCAGAAGAAATTCTCTCTCAGATTCCCACAAAACTGAGCTGCAAACAAAATAGTATTTCTTGGTATAAAATGAGGTGTCAATCATACCAGCATAAAAATTCTGAAAGAAAATGAGTCACCAAGCAGGAAAATCAACTGAAATGGATAATTAGCAGGAGGATTTTTCAAGTGTTTGTTCATTGCTGGTTACAGCCTGTACCTTGGTTTTTTTCAGTTTCTCCCCAAGAATTTGTAGTAGAAAAAGAAGAGAAGGAAGAGGAAACATGCAGTCAGCAGACTTGCTGCAAACTGCATCTTCCAGAAAAGACACAGAACCAACTCATATCAGGGTATCAACACAATGTAATGCTACTGATCCACTTAATCATCAAAAACCTAATCTAATCACTGCATGTGGAACTGTGGTAAGAAAGGAAACCTCCAGAACGTTTGCAACATGAACATGTAAGCAGACATGAGCCAGGTTCTGTACATAGAAACATCTAATGGAAAAATTTCCACAATCTAACCATCAGTATATACTGCTGCAGAGACTCTTCAGGCAAAATATTGTTTTCATGTTAGTTTATCACTAAAGAATGATTAGTTATGCTTGTTAAATAGACCAGCCTGAAAGTCAAATGAAACAAATGCATACTGATTTCTGTATACCAAGTGTAGTCTTCTAGGATGCCTCTTCTGCCCGAAATCATATTCCAGCTGAAATTCAGTAATGCATAATTTGCTAAAATGCATGATAAGAACTGAAGTTTTGTTAGACTGGGATACATCAGACTTCACACTAAGTCTTTCAGTTTACCTGTAACAAAGTTAAAAAAAAAATAAATCTGAGTGTTGTATTATTTAAAGTTATTCCAGTGCCTTATGCTCTTAAGATGAACTTGTTAACCTACTATTAACCTGCCACGACATCAATCCAGGTAGAAATTTTTAGCAAAAGAACCCTCAGAAAAACAAATATGAAGGTTCTTGATCCTAGAAAATAAAGCTTAGTAACAGTCTGTAAGAACACACAAAGTTCCTCTGTTGTTCAATAAAATGACTGAGAAAGCAGCCTGCCCATTTTTCTTGCAAAGTCTGAGAGAGGCTTGTCCTCCCCTCAGACATATCCTGAGTTGGGTTATTAAATTAAATGCATTGAGAATAGTAATGATCTGTAAATGTGCTGGTTTCTGCAAAAGCAACACTGAACCACGTTGCTATCAGTCATCTACTGATTCTGTTAGATAGCTTCTGTATCCCATAAAACTGATAACAGTTTGATTAGATTTATTGGAGGTAAGGTGTAACTGATTGATTGAAACTGAAGTTTTGTCTAAACACAGAAGTCACCACAGAGTGTCATAAAGAAAAATGGATTAAAGAATTAAAATATAACAGAAGAGTGAAAGACAAGATGAATGATTTTAATTTTATACTGCAAATACTTAGTTAAGTCTTCTTACTGTCTTACATATCTCATTTCTCTTGCAACTTTCCTATCATCCTACCAGTGTGTTTCTTACATTGCTAAAAGGAAATTGTGATACTAAATGAGAAGTTGGAAAACAATTAACATTTTATACTTAGTAAACTACACATTCTCTCCATGGATACCACCAACTCCTGGGGTGCAGCTATAATGCTGCAAAGCTTTGTGATAGAAATAATTACCACTTAAAAATAACACATGGAAGGGAGAATGGTTTGGTGATAGATCACATGTAAACTATTTGACAAAAACCTTATAGCTACTCTAATTTTACTCCTCATTCTAAAAGAACAGTGCAAGTTGTATTGCTTGTATTATTTAGCTTTTACATAATGTAACTAGGAGACTAAAATAATGACCCAGAAAATATTAGGATTTTTTCTTTCTCATATTCAAAAGCACTGTCTCTTTCTACAGCATATTTTTAATTGTATTAAGTATTTTGAGTGAATTGCTTAATCAGGTTTACTTCTGAAGAAGTAATCTAGCTAGGCAGCCTATAAACAGCGGTTAAAATGGCTCTCGTGAACTCCAAGCAGTATAGGGACAATAAGTAATAGTAGGTATTTCAGAGCACAGCAGGATTAGAGAGTGACAGAAATCCAGAATCAACATGAAAGATCCTAACTGACATAGGATTACTGCATCAATCTGAGTAGGCTTGTTTACTGGTTTAACTGCTCAATGTATAAATTCTATAATTAGAGTCTGAACAGCTAAGCAACATTGCAATGCAGCCGCAACATCCTAAAAAAATTCTTAGACAGGCTATTAAAGAATGATTTATAAAGCAGGTTTTTGTTCAGCGAAGTGATCAGAATTTAATAGCATTACCTACTTAGTGTTGAACTGGACATAGCCAAGCTAAGAAACAATAACAAACACCAGAAAAAAAATAAAAAGGCAAAATATTACATCATCTTCTGCACCAGAGCTATGAAGAGTATCATCACGGTAAAATCAAAGTAACCACAAAGTTTCAGGTTTCTGCTTTAGGCAATGTCTCACCAAAAATTTTGTGCTGAACTGTTAAAACAGATTTTTTTTTTTCCCATTTGAAATAATTAAGAGCTGCAGTATGATGCCTAGCAAAAGCTTATGTTTGTTTCTGAGGGCTGAGCAAAGGGAGAAGGAATACATAAAATAAGTGCTTTGGAAGGAGGAATTCTTCAGATGTTATACTCTAGAATCCTAGACAAACTTTCTTACTGAATTGTCTCCTGTCACTTGTCAGACCAGTCCAAGACTTGATTTCCATTAACTTTAATGAGAGTTGAGTTTTACTTGCAGGTCATTCAACCATTAGAACAGGTTTCTGTTGGGAAGAAAACTGTTTTATTCATACAGGTCCTTATAACAATGAGTGACAGCAAGTCCATTTAGTACATTTCTGATGGTGGTGTTTCAAAACAATTTTGCACTCAGCAAAAAAGAAATGATGTGTGTCAAAGAATATAAATTCAACACAAATAGGCTCTGCTCATTAGCAGATGGATTTGAAATACAGTTTTTAGTTGGAAAAAAACGTACACAACTGAAAATGAACACCTACTACGCCTCTTTGGAGCACTATGGTAAATTCTCTCAGAGGGCTGTGTGTGCTGAGAAAGTTTTCAGTAATATGCTCAGAATGAAAGCAACAGCTGAAGTTTATGCAGGAACAGTCCCACTGAATTCCACCAAACAGCTCCTTGCACGTCTGAGCTAGTATCTGTATCACTCCAACACCCTGTTATACAACATAGAAAGTATAGCAGCATCCCAGCAGTGGAACAAAAGATATACATAATAAGTAGGCAACATTGGGAAATCCAGGGATAATTTGAGAAAAGTTGTCTCTAAAATTTTTTGTGACTACTACACCATCTGGTTCATTGTAACAGTTGTCTTCTTGATTTCCTGCTCTCATGATTCTCCCATTTTTTTTTTTTTCAAGATACAGGCTTGTAGGAAGGATTGAATGAGATTATTCAAGCTAAACTAAAAAACATACTTTGTACTTCATAAAATTGCTTAAAAATGGAAGTGAGGTGGAGAAAAAGTAACCAGTAATATTTGTGCTAATAGAGATCAATGAAGTATGGCATTTGCAATGTAAAGATGTATGAAAACTGTACAGGAAAATAAAGACTTAATAAGATGATCCTGGTGAATATTTTGAACAGAATTACAAGAGAACTGTAAAGGTGAATTTCAATTGGGAGAAAGAGAGAGAAAGGCTGATGGTTTTAGGAAAAACAAAGTTGGGAGAAAAGAAACAACAATCCAGCAGTGATGTTAGGATGCACTGGAGACTGAAAGAGAAAAGAGGGATGCTGGTTTGAAACATTTACAGTAGTTGAGATATAACACCTTGATTGAATGAAAACAATAGCATACTCTATTCCAGTGTGAAGAGTATTTGTGGAAAATTGTTGATTCAGAGAGAAAACTGGAAATATGATGGAAGCCATCAGGAACTGAGGAGGGTAGAAACATATGAGTAAGATGAGGTTATTTATAATTTCTATAATACATCAATAACCAAATATCAGATCTATGCTCCTACCTGCCTATTGAATCAGCATATGTTGCTATCCCAGCGGACTGAGCCTGGGATGTCAGTTCCTATAGGAGTCATACTCCAAAACAACTGAAGGTTAATTCACCAACTATTGTTTGATTCCCAGAAGCAGCACTTCATATCCAGAACACTTCTAGGAACAAATTTATGACACAGTGATCACACTATGTCAGTTTTCCTGTAAGGACCAAAGGATTCTGTACTCAGATGCACAAACATGTTAGCAGCACAGACAGAAAGCAATAAAGTCTTTTATTTAAGGGTGATAACAAAAATAACCCACTACTGTGATTTTAATTGTCCAGATGAAAAATGTTGATAACTTTTGGGGATCTTAAAGGGTAAATAAACTCAACACAGAAACTTTCTATGAACTGTGTTTTGGAACTGTAGCTCTACCTGTCAAAATATCTCTGACACACACACACAATATTATCTCTTGCTTTGTAAATATCTATGCATTTTTTCTTCAGCACTATTATACTTCAAATATAAACACATAATATACTTCTTTTGCTGTCTTTTAGATTTCCTAAATGTCAAAATAATAAAAATTACCACATTTCTGAGAGATTTTGTATTGTTCTTTACAGCAATTAAAGTTTTCAGTTATACAAAACAACAGTATTAGCAAAAATAAGGATTTGCACTATCAAATTGACTGTCCATGCATTATATGTATAAACACTTCATGGCAAAGCTAGGTCTTCTGAATAGGTCACTACCTATTGCACTTGAAATATCATGCAACCTCTTATTCTTATTTATGAACCTCTATGTGCCCAAGACCTCTCTTCATTGAGCATGCATTTGCTCTGAAGAGATGCTTGACACCTGAGAAATACCTGAAGCGATTTCAGTAGCGTCACAACAACCACAACTCAGCTGCTGTTCCACCAATGTGAGAGATGTAACAATTTTTACATCATGGCTTAATGCTTGTTTGTTTTCATAACATAAATAGTAAATGCTTTGGGATTTGTCTAAAGATAAAACACAACGAAACATACTCTGCTGTTTGACACTACATAAGCATTTAAGGTTCCTTCATTATAACCCAAATTTTATATCAAGTTTGGGACTCTCAGTAATTTTCTTTAAGTGTAGGAGCTCTATTATGCCCATGGGAAGAAAGGGTCTACAGAGGGATCTGGGTAGGTTGTATTATCACTAGGCTGAGGGTAGCTGCGTGGGACTCAGCAAGGCTGAGTGTTGGGTCCTGTTCTTAGGTCACAACAATCCCATTCAATTCTTCTGGCTTGAGGAGTGGTTAGAAAGCTGCCCAGATATTAAGTGCAAATGGCAAAATAACTAACATTTAAAAACAGAAATTGAGTTTTCCTCTGCTTTTCAATAGAACATTTTCTTATTTTGTTTCTCTTTACAATTTGGAGAAAAGGTTTCAATGGAACAGAGTCAGTGAACATAAACTATGTCACATAAGCAGCATGAAGCCCAAAAAGTGAGTACTACATCATGGCTACATATTGTCAGTAAGAAAGTAATACAGCAGGACACTATGCTTATGCATGCTAATTCTAATCTAGGGACTTAAATAGGTTTATATATCCTGGTACAAGCCAGTCTGTGACATTTGCAGCCTAGGTACCTGCTTTAAAACATTAGATGCCTTTAAATCTGATGGTGTGAGTACCCATTCTGTTGTAACAAGTTCTTCCACCGGCTGGGGATGCCGAGAGAAGCAAAATGGCACAGAACACGTAGCCTGTAAAACTTTCAAAACATCAACAGGGGTTTTCAACATCTGTTCTGCAGTTTCATAGGTCTAAGTAGGCAGGGAAAAAAAAAATCAGTCTCAGACTGGCTTTCATGTACATTTTTCTTAGGGACAACATCTAGTAAAAGGAGATAGACTTCATGTAGTGCCTCAAATCTATAAAGGACATAAAAAATAATAATAAAGAATGAACTCAATTTCATCCAACAACATCAGAAAAAAGCACTTTGAGGCGTGTTTATGGAGACAACAATTGTAGCTACCTTTAAAACTATTAGGCCATAAAATACCATTTTCACTTTGAATTTTTTTAATCTAGAACCAAACAATGGAATAGAATGAAATTAAAATAATGAAAGAAGAGAGACTATCTATTTTAATAGACACAGCAAGCTCAATATTTTTCATCTTCTCAATAATAAGAAGGGAATTTAGATAAACCAGCCCTACCTTGTAACTCTAAGTGTGGCTAAAACAGGCAGCATTAGAATTGCTTTCTGGTGTAACTGAAGCAGCCCTTCAACATTCCCAGCAGTGCCATGATAGGGCCATAGAGATAATTTTTAATTACTGTACAACTAGAAATGTTTTGCATGATCTACATCTTAATTGCTCTTGTTCTCAAAGAACAGAACATCAAGTTTTACAATACACAGCAGGGAACTGAAGACTCTCTTTAGAAAACTTAGGATGAAAATATAGGACAACAAGGACTTTGAAACTCATTCATACAATTGCCTTTCAGAGTAACACTTCTGCTTCAGTTGCAGAAATAGTCTTCTACTGACATGATTCTTTAAATGAATTTTTATATATTTTTAAGCTATGATATCTCTTTATCTAGAAAAAGTTTCCATATTGGAAGTCTCAGAAATTAAATCATGAAAGAGGGCATATGACTAACACTCTTACTCATTAAACCAGCTAAACACCTATTATCCCACTTTTCCCATTTTTATCCTGAGGTGTTCCAGTCATCATCAGCTTGGCACCAAACATCTTTCCTCATATATGTTTAGTCAGGACTTAACCTAAGTGCTGACCTTTCCCAAAGGATATTGGAACAGAAGAGTAAAAGCATAGGTATGGTTCAGTAACTGAGGGATGAAAATGTTCCAAAGGGGGGAAATAAAGGGTTATTTTTCCTGAAAAGTTTGTGCTAATGCTTATACAGTGTATAGAATGCAACCTGTTTTGTGAAAGTGTATCAGATTTTCTTTGCTCTAAAAAATATAGTGAGTACTAAATTAGTGTATTTCCCTTTAGAATATCTTTCTCTTAGTTAAAGACTTTGTCTCAAAAATATTGGAGTTTTACACAGATTCTTGTTCTATGCAATAATTCTCCAAAGCCTCTCAAGTGGTTTTCATTGAGTTTAAATAAAACCTGTTAATGTTAACCCAGTTATTCCCATTCCAGGTTGGACAGTTATTTTTAGACTAGTTTGTCAAATAATTTTAGATGTATAATATAAATATATTTCTTCATTAAGTCTATACACAGTCCCATTTGGGTTGTATTAAATCTGTCAAAGTCAAATCTTGCTTCATTTATGAGATTAGTGGCATTGGATTCAGAGGTGTAAGCCAGAAAAATATCTGCTCTGAATGGAGAAAGCATACCAGTCCCACTCTGTCCACGATGTATATATCAAAGATATCTCCTCCTCCCTTCCTCCTTTCCCCTCGTACCCTCTTGGTAAATGAATAATCTATATTTTCGTTCAGATAAGAGCATGCTTTTCAAATAAGTGCTCAGTCTCTGACCTTTATTTCAGGCTGATTTTATCTTTTATTTTTTTATTATTTTTATTTTGTTTCAAACTGAACTTTACTTGACCTCACATCTACAATGATTGAAGCCTTTATAAACTGAGTATGATGTTTAATTTTGTCTTATTTTCAAGGGTTTATTCCTGCAAAAGATACTTATGTGAAAGTCACAGGCATGACATGTTATCTTCCAGGCCAGTAGCTTGCTGTATATGATTTTGAAGGCTTGCTGGGATGCAAGAACAAGCGGCAGCTGAGATGCAATTTTTTCAGGTACAATTAAATCCCTGCATTTCATCTACAATCTTACCAGATTGGAAGCGAGTACCGTATAGTCCTCTACAACTTTATCCGACTGCAGCAGTCTAGAAGGTTAGTAAAACATTTGCCTTACCACCAAAGCCCACAAGCATGGATTAGACAAATCAGTTTGCTTTGACAGAAAATTGGATACCAGATCTTTTATTTTTCTTTTTTTTATTCACCTCTTCTTAATCTACTTCTTTCAAGTTGTGGTCTTGTCACAGCCCAATCATCATGCTTATCAGTTGCTCCAATTCCTGGTTTTGGCATTGGCAAAATTTACAGGACCTTCACCTCTCTCAATATCAGTTTCTCCTTAAGGAAAAGACATCCTGTCAATCCTTGAGATACATTAGCGAAACTGTTGGTGTCCTTAGACACTAAATAGCAAACCAATATCTTTATAATCCAAAATTTCTATAACACACTCAAGTTATCCATAAGCTATGAATTGCTTCTGCAATTTGAACAAACATATCTCACAGAAATCTTATTGAAGGAGTTACTTCTGTGATGATAGCTGCTCCTTCCATTCTGAAAGGTTTATTTAGTCTGAAAATAGGGTTTTAAAAAAAACCTTAAATTAAAAAGTAATTAATAATACATAAGTAATTGTTAAAATAAGCACCACAATTATCCCACAATACTTTTGAGAGTCAATAAAGATTTAGGCTTCTTTGACATTTTGTGTTTTGTCATGTAAAAAGCAAAACATCTATTTTATTTCTAATCTGTCTCCAAACAGACTTTCAGTGTCTGTTTCTAGGCTCACACATGGTTCTGGGCTTTTCTTTTGGATGTTTGGCTTTTTTCTTTTTTTTTTTTTAATCTGATACATAAATTTAGAATTTACATAGGAGACACTGAAAAGACTTTCAGTGCTCTAAAATAGAACTGAATTGAAGATAATGACTAGAGATAGGTCACTGTTAAGGAAAAATAAGACACAGGTTGCATAGATAAATGTATCTCATCTGCCGAGGAGGAGTAAGGCTGACAGAATAATAGCAAAATTGTTCACTACCTCCCCTCCATGTCTCCTCCCCCTTGCACCCTTTCTAAAGATGAGCAAAGTCCAGTAATACATTTTAATTGGAGCATTTCTTATGAAGTTAAATGAACTAACAAGCTATGTCTGAAAAGAAGGAAAATATTTCCCCATACTTCACCTCATCAAAGGGTAGAAGAATACTAAACTGGCAGTCTGAGGGGGTGCAGAAAATTGTCTTGACCTATTTTTCTCTGTATGCATCCTCTTATGACAACATCATTCTCTTATTCAAATATTGGGAGACACACAAGTCAGCTGTTATTGTTATCAATGTGACAGATAAAAGCAAATATCCTAGTCATTCAGGAAAGATCATAACCACTGGACAGTAAGGACAACCTTCCACATTGCAAGAGCTCAGGGAAAACCAATGAATATGTATTCAGAAGAGCACTGTCACAGTGGTAACTTGCTTTTTGGTTGTACTGCAGTGCCATTGCAGTGCATATTAGGGGTAAATAGTCTTTGCAAAACCCACTGCAGCTTAAGAAAACATCACTCAATCGTTGAGAAAAGAGAAGAGATGGCAATTCAAACCTAAGAAGAAGTCATAGAAGAAAATCCATTTTTCTTCAAAAAGAAGTGTCATTTATTACTAATGACAGGCTCGTGAAGAGCTGTTGGTCTTGTACATCTGTGTGTAAATGTCTTGGTCCAAGAGCAGATGCAGGTGTGCTGTTAGCCACTATGCAAATTTTTCCACTACTGATTATGAGGCACATGAAGAATATTTTATTATTATTACTAAGAAAAGGAATTAATAATGGACCTCTAAACCACATCAGGTTTTTATTCCATCATTTTGGCCAAATATTTTTCAGAGCAAGATGCGCTGTACATTCCTTGTTAGAAAGATTTCATTGAAGTGCTATAAATAATCAAAAAACAAAGCTATCAAAATCATGATGTGCCTCAACATAAAAGGCTCAGATTTGGCCAATGAGTTATGCAGAATGAATAATTCAAGCATCTCTATTCATATGCACAGTACTGTATAAAATTTTATTTAAGAGTTTAATTCTGTCTCTTGTGTAACTTTTATGCCTCTAATTTAATAATAATAAAAAAGTCTTTCTCAGAGAAATTACTGCACCATATTTTGATATCTGTTCTTCAAAGAATTACAGAGGGGGTTCTTAAAAATTATTCTTTATAGTGTTTTATGTAAACCTGCCCATTTGTATCAGACTCGACAATAGTTATTTTAGGTTATGAGGGATTGCTTTTCACTTCATTCATATTCATTAGCAGTGGGCAGATATCAGAAGTCTGAGAGTAAGTGAAGGGAGCTCGAAAACTGAAAATTAACGTCTCCTATAAAGCGCTGTAGGGAACAGAAATGAGAAAGTAGAAGCACTCTGTATACCAAATCACTTAGGAGACAAAACATGGCTTCTATGTACCTTGGAGCTGACCGTCCCTTTCAGAAAACATCATAATTCTGCCTTCAGTACTAAACATAGAACCAAAATAAAATGTTCTCTTTGCCAATAAAAGCAAAGAAAAATACATCAGTAATAGTGTAAGCATTTATTAATTTTAATCACTAATGCTCGTCATCAGTACTTCCTAGAGCATTTCGCAAGCAGGATAATTAATTTGTCTCCATATGACCAGAAGATAAACTGCAGTACAGAAACTCAGATAAACAGAAATTAAACCTATTACCTTTTCATATACACTAACAAACAATCAACTAGAGCAGTGACCCACACAGAAGTGTATATACACCTCATTAAGGCTAGTACTTGAAAAGCTGAAAAACAAAACTCAAGGAGTAGGTACAACACAAAAAAAAAATGTGCCTGATAAATAAAACAAAGAAAAGACATTTTTTACACTGTTCACTACCTATAATATGATACATCATATGTGAAAGGTGACGCTTGGAAATATCGAAGTCCTACAAAATGTTTTTGAGGGAGCTGTATTGGATTATCAGCTTAGATCAATATATTTAGATGACCTTTAACTCTATTTTATATTTATGCAGTTAAAAAAACTTTCATTGATATTTCTTATTGTGTATATTGTATTTACTTAAATGCAGTCATCACTATTTTTATTTACTCAATTACAAACACTACTGAGTATTTTGAAAATGAACTCCAAAATAATGCTACCTGCAGTAGAAGCCTCTTCAGTTTACTGTCTATCCCTTCCAGTAAGTTTATTTCTTTGACAAATAGTTGTAATTAATGCTTATATGTCCAGGAGAATATTTTTTTCCTAAATGAAATTAAAAAATGTATTTATGAAATCACCTCAGTTCTTCAGTGGTAAAACCAGGCATCTTTTCCAAAAGAAAACCTAGATTTTTAAGCATGTCATTGTACTCCATCTACAAAAACACAGTCTTGCATGGACCAAGAAAAAACTCTTGTCACTGAGAAAATTATGCTCTACCACTAAACTTTTCTGTCAAGTCCCAAACTATCATTACATCAGAGAATGTTTGCATTCTACATAAAGTCTGATATCTCCACAATATTTTCTGAATATCCTTGCCCGCTAATCTCTATACAGAGATTCAGTAACCTCTTCAGTAATTTCTTTATATAAACTCATTNACATCACTCAATCGTTGAGAAAAGAGAAGAGATGGCAATTCAAACCTAAGAAGAAGTCATAGAAGAAAATCCATTTTTCTTCAAAAAGAAGTGTCATTTATTACTAATGGCAGGCTCGTGAAGAGCTGTTGGTCTTGTACATCTGTGTGTAAATGTCTTGGTCCAAGAGCAGATGCAGGTGTGCTGTTAGCCACTATGCAAATTTTTCCACTACTGATTATGAGGCACATGAAGAATATTTTATTATTATTACTAAGAAAAGGAATTAATAATGGACCTCTAAACCACATCAGGTTTTTATTCCATCATTTTGGCCAAATATTTTTCAGAGCAAGATGCGCTGTACATTCCTTGTTAGAAAGATTTCATTGAAGTGCTATAAATAATCAAAAAACAAAGCTATCAAAATCATGATGTGCCTCAACATAAAAGGCTCAGATTTGGCCAATGAGTTATGCAGAATGAATAATTCAAGCATCTCTATTCATATGCACAGTACTGTATAAAATTTTATTTAAGAGTTTAATTCTGTCTCTTGTGTAACTTTTATGCCTCTAATTTAATAATAATAAAAAAGTCTTTCTCAGAGAAATTACTGCACCATATTTTGATATCTGTTCTTCAAAGAATTACAGAGGGGGTTCTTAAAAATTATTCTTTATAGTGTTTTATGTAAACCTGCCCATTTGTATCAGACTCGACAATAGTTATTTTAGGTTATGAGGGATTGCTTTTCACTTCATTCATATTCATTAGCAGTGGGCAGATATCAGAAGTCTGAGAGTAAGTGAAGGGAGCTTGAAAACTGAAAATTAACGTCTCCTATAAAGTGCTGTAGGGAACAGAAATGAGAAAGTAGAAGCACTCTGTATACCAAATCACTTAGGAGACAAAACATGGCTTCTATGTACCTTGGAGCTGACTGTCCCTTTCAGAAAACATCATAATTCTGCCTTCAGTACTAAACATAGAACCAAAATAAAATGTTCTCTTTGCCAATAAAAGCAAAGAAAAATACATCAGTAATAGTGTAAGCATTTATTAATTTTAATCACTAATGCTCGTCATCAGTACTTCCTAGAGCATTTCGCAAGCAGGATAATTAATTTGTCTCCATATGACCAGAAGATAAACTGCAGTACAGAAACTCAGATAAACAGAAATTAAACCTATTACCTTTTCATATACACTAACAAACAATCAACTAGAGCAGTGACCCACACAGAAGTGTATATACACCTCATTAAGGCTAGTACTTGAAAAGCTGAAAAACAAAACTCAAGGAGTAGGTACAACACAAAAAAAAAATGTGCCTGATAAATGAAACAAAGAAAAGACATTTTTTACACTGTTCACTACCTATAATATGATACATCATATGTGAAAGGTGACGCTTGGAAATATCGAAGTCCTACAAAATGTTTTTGAGGGAGCTGTATTGGATTATCAGCTTAGATCAATATATTTAGATGACCTTTAACTCTATTTTATATTTATGCAGTTAAAAAAACTTTCATTGATATTTCTTATTGTGTATATTGTATTTACTTAAATGCAGTCATCACTATTTTTATTTACTCAATTACAAACACTACTGAGTATTTTGAAAATGAACTCCAAAATAATGCTACCTGCAGTAGAAGCCTCTTCAGTTTACTGTCTATCCCTTCCAGTAAGTTTATTTCTTTGACAAATAGTTGTAATTAATGCTTATATGTCCAGGAGAATATTTTTTTCCTAAATGAAATTAAAAGATGTATTTATGAAATCACCTCAGTTCTTCAGTGGTAAAACCAGGCATCTTTTCCAAAAGAAAACCTAGATTTTTAAGCATGTCATTGTACTCCATCTACAAAAACACAGTCTTGCATGGACCAAGAAAAAACTCTTGTCGCTGAGAAAATTATGCTCTACCACTAAACTTTTCTGTCAAGTCCCAAACTATCATTACATCAGAGAATGTTTGCATTCTACATAAAGTCTGATATCTCCACAATATTTTCTGAATATCCTTGCCCGCTAATCTCTATACAGAGATTCAGTAACCTCTTCAGTAATTTCTTTATATAAACTCATTTGTATCATTACCAGGCACCAAAACAGTTCTTATTCCATAGAACAATCCCTTTCTCACACAAAACCAGGAGAATCTTGTATAGACAATAAAATGGACAATTTACAACATAGTAATAACTAGTGATACAGAAAAAGATACTTTAAACCTCATGAAAGCATTAAAAATGCAGTGTAACCAGATTATATGCTAAGCAGTCTCTGAACAAGGATATTTCTGCTTAAGGAAAAATGGGTAATGATCCAGAAATTACAGAGATAGTTTGCAAGAACTGGATTTGTAACATACAAGAAAACAGAGAGGCACAAAGGTCTTCTGCAAAACCAGATGCTTGAAATATTTTAAAGCAGTTCTATTTATATATGACATTTTTGGGAGAAGTACTCAAAATGTGCTTCAGTAGGCATACAGTCCAGTTCAGCATATTTGTCAAACTCATGCTCTACATTATTTCAGTAAGACTCCAAAGGGCCACATTCTGTATTCAGGACCAAGTCCTGCAAAATGCTGAGAACCACAAAATGTTTTCTTTCAACTCCAGAAGGAACGTATGGGAAAATATGTAGCATATTGATTTTGTGTATTTTTGCTCTTTAAGGAGATTTAGTTCTGCAAGAATCAGGAAGAAGTTGCTAAATAGAGAATAATGTAAAAAAATTATGATTATACACACTATCAGTTAGCTTAACAAGACAACACCTACCTCAAAAACAATGTGGCAGCTCGAGACCTTTCAGCCAACAGCTATGACTTCCATTATTATCTCCTAAGGGATCCTTTCAATTTGAGCTAAATCACTGAGATGCAAAACTTCACCTTTTTTTCTAGTGGAGCTAAATCAGGGAATACTACATTCAGTTTGCATTCTGTGTTCACAAAGCAATCACACTCACTGCTAGAAGTAATTACAACTTTTTATTAAGATTTGCATGAAAAACCCCATAATTTGTCAATGTTCCCCTAAATAAAGGAAATTAAAGGAGGTGGATCATCTCAAAATTAAGATTTTTTTTCTCCCCAGATTATAATTTTTTACATTATTTTGGGGCATAATAATTACTTATTAAATATTTCTTGGTGAAAAAAAGTTGAATTAGGCCATTGGCTAGGGGGCATTCTTCTGCAACAGGTCAGATTGTTGTTCAAATATGCTCTTTGCCACAGATTTTTTTACAACAACGTCCAGTTTATAGAAACATTTACCTGTCTCAATCCATACTCTACACTTACATTGCCTTCTCCTGTAGCATTCTTTCTGGGACTCCAGTATTAGAAAATTACGTAGGCTAATTCAACCCTAAATTTATTTCCCTGTATACTTACTAAATTATTTTGAAACATGGGAATTTGTTAAAAATAAAGGAAGATCTTGCCATAAAATGAGGAGAAAGACCATTTTCTGAACAAGCACTACACTTAAATGGAAGAAATTCCACCTGATCCACACAAAGATGAGGAATATTGTCATGAGAGATGGGGGGAAAAATGGACGGGGTAGTTGGTGGCTGTGCTGGGGCTGAGCAGGAGAAGTGAAGGGTGATGGGGTGCTTTGCAGCTCCCTGGGCAAAAAGGGTGCATGGGGGAAGCTTAGAATGGTTTGGGTTGGAAGGGACCTTGATGATCACCCCATTCAAAGCCTGCTGCCATGGGCAGGGACATCCCAAGGGGCTGCAGAAGAGACCTTATGAGAGGAGGTTGTGGAGAGGAGGGAGCTGGCCTCTTCTCCCAAGTGACAGGGGACAGGACATGAGGGAATGGCCTCAAGCTCTGCCAGTGGCGGTTTAGGCTGGACATTAGGAAAGATTTTTTTTGGGCACTGGAACAGGCTGTCCATGGAGGTAGTTGACTCACCTTCCCTGGAGGTCTTTAAAAGATGGGTGGATGAGGTGCTGAGTGGCATGGTTTAGTGTTTGATAGGAATGGTTGGACTTGATGATCCGATGGGTCTTTTCCAACCTGCTGATTCTATGATAAGTTTATGCAGCAATAACAGACAGTGGGGAGCAGGCAAAATGGTCTGAGTTTGACTTCTATTTTGTTAACTGAAATGGCTAAAAAGTGTTTTAATTGAATGGAAGCAGGACTGCAAAATAGAATTATTTTTATCCCTGAAGGACACAGGAGGCATATATTTTCAAAAATAAATAATTTTTCTGCTTTGCAAATTATCTTAAAAAGACTTCCTGTGCCTATGTATGTCCTTCTGTGAAATTAAATATTGATCTTGAATCTTCTTTTTTTAATCTTCCTTCAGATTTAACAGGAAGGTTTTTCTCATAATAGGGGAAAGTATCTTTCAAAATCAGTCTAAAAAGGAGTCTGATTTTCATTATTTACTCTCTTACATACTTTTATCACATGGATAATTGGGGAGTTAGGGTTTTTGGTTTTGTTTTTTTTAATGCTTCTACTCCTTCTAATCTGTTCTTGTGCTGTAGTTTTCCTTATGGGTATATATCTTCATGCTGCAGAGGACTGCTCTGGGGATGCGGTATCAGGAAACTACCTGACACAGAAGATTAATGTAGAGGAATGTTTGAACTGTTATTGCATACCAAACAGAGTTCCTCGCCCTAATTCTAAGGTACAAAATTCTTTTACTCATGGGCAATTTTAATCTTCATATTAATGTCTCCTTTTGTTTTCCTTCAAGAGTTCCTACCTCAGTAGGTTTATCTAAGGTAGCTATAAATGCTTTTCTTCTAATACATCATTTCACCATTCATTCTTTTAAAATATATTTTCCTCCAGCCACCTATTTTATTCCATCTTATATTTCTTTTTTTTTTCTGACCTAATTTGCATGTTACAAAGAGTTCTAAGTTAGAAAAGAGAAGCTATAAAAATCTGGAATGGAAGGCATTTAAACATGTACCCCATTTTACCACGGCACTTTATTTATCAGCAAAGTAGTGAAATTCTGATCACTAGAAGAGAAAATTGTTGATATAAATTGGTTATTAAAACCATATCAATATCAGAACACAAACTAGATTTTTTTTTTGTGAATGCAGAAATACAATGGAATAAAATAGGAAAAAACTGACTGACTTCTTCCACTCCTAAAGAAAGAAATTAATGCACCTTATTTTGCTTACATCTGTTAGTTTCTCAAGGTCATATTAAAATAAGAAATATTAATTAAAAATAGCAAATATATTTTAATTAATTATATAAAAGGTATTACCTTCAATATAAGGTATTTCAAATTAAGTTTTGGAAACAAAAAACTCTGCAAAAATTACTTCTGATATGATTAATGATGCTGTTCTCTATCCACGTCAAGTGGAGATCTACAAAGCTTTGTGTCCCAAGACAATCTTCAACAATTTTTTTACTAAATAAATTTGAAACCAGAGCTGTCTCAGGTGAGAGATTAACCCCTATCCTATCAGGATACCTATCTTCCACTCTTTGCAGCTGTTCTGAGCTCCAAAGCTTGTCTATAGTCCCAACGTGAATATCTGGCCTAGTTACAAACTCTACTCATTAGTCTCTTTGTATGATCACCCCTTAATCTCTAATCTAATTAATTTATTTTATAGCCCAAGTTTACTGGGCTTTTCAAATCTCATTTCATATGGTCCAAAATGCAAATTTCTAGACTTCCCAAAAAGCATGCCACTTATTCATCTTATACTATTTATTCCTTATTTTTATACTTTAAATCATACTCTTCAGTATTTTGATGATTGTCTTTCACCATCTTGTTCTCATATACATTCATCTAAATCAACCACAGCATCATTAATCTGTTATCTTCCTCATAAGCCTACAGTTCACACTTTTATCTCTCTAATGTTTCAGTGAATAAATTTCTTAAATTTTAGCTGTAGCAAGCCATGATCCCTTCTGAATTACTAAAAATGTAGCTACTAAGAGGTGTGTTCATTTTTTCCCTCCTTTGTAGGTGAGTAAGCTCTTATATTCCTAGAATAATCAATGCAGTTGACAATTACAAGTATTTTTGTTGACTCAGTGCAATTTCTTTAACATTTACTATTGCGTGAGCTTTTCTGAAATATGAATCTTAGCAATCTGAAGTGTAGCAAGAAATAATTATAATGTTAAAGTTAGAAAGATACTAACTAATGAAGAAAGCCAAGAAGTATCATGACAATTACATTCAACAAAAGTTGTGTGCTCTAATTTGAATCCAACTCAGCTACACCTAGTTCCAAAATAAACAGTGTTCACAGTTGTTCATGTTTGAACAAGTGAAGAGATGGTACTACACCATCTTTTACTATGAAGACAGCATTTCTATGCCAAACTCAGGCACTTGTTCAAACAACCTTGTAGTTCAGCTCTCCATTAAAACTTGATCCTTCTGCAAGTGCAGAAAAAGAATGAAGTGCAATCAAGGCAAGGCTGCTTGGGAATTCAAAAAAAGCCTTGACAGATACCTATTTTCCAAAATATTTTCCCAGCTCTAGCACTTACTTTAAATGATGGCTGTTATTTGCTGTACCTCCTTTTCCCCGGTACTCAAAGAAAA
Source organism: Piaya cayana (assembly GCA_013389865.1). Taxonomy (NCBI): domain Eukaryota; kingdom Metazoa; phylum Chordata; class Aves; order Cuculiformes; family Coccyzidae; genus Piaya; species Piaya cayana. Next base: position 52,000 of record WAAB01009322.1, read on the forward strand.
AACTACACGGTAAGTCAGAAGGTTACTCAAAGAAAAAAATATGGCAAATGCACTAATATAACACTGCAGTTCTCGTTTTTATATTTCTTCTTGCCCACAACTCCAGGAAATGGGTGTTCATTTTGATTTCTGTAATTACAACAGCTGTGTTATTTTTCCTTATTAGTCATGTTGGCAAAGAACAAACAGGCATATTTTGTGATTTAGGTAGCTAACTTCTCTAGGATTTTTGCAGTACTCGTATAGTATCTGAAGAAACTCCACATGTGTGATGTTTATCATTTTCTTCTGGATACCACCTCTGGCTACTCAATAAAATGACTGAAATGAATAATGTCAGCCTGCAACACTTCAATCTCTTCACCACTGATAAATATCTGTACAGTACGTCTGCTCCACTCCCGCTACTCCCAAGTCATTCATTACTTAAACATTCCCATCTGGCCACTACATCTCTTTGCTCATTGAATTATCTGGCACACACTACTTTTCCCTCCTTTGTCTCATAAGATATACTGTGATTGTCTTCACTGCGTTCCTCCAATTTGTGAAGGCAAATTAGGATGAGGGAAAAAAAATAGAAAAAAAAAGACAGATATTTAAAACTTTGAAAATCATAACTTCTAAACATAAGCTCCCAAAACATCAATATACCGTATGATGTTATTTTTCAAGCTGTTTTCAAACACTTCTCTGGTATGATAATGAATGTTACCACTATGGTCAGATTTCAGTTGAACAATTACCTCCTTCCCACACTGCAAACCAATACTGGTAAGGTGGAGGTAAGACTACAAATTAGTCAAATTTAGCTGAATAGTTCTGCTTTTCCAGATGCAGGTGTCCATTTAAGCACACTTCAAGCCTGACAGGACCCTATTAGCCTTTCAGTTTTAGCCTCTGATATTATAGTCTGCTTATTAAAAAAAAAAAAACAAAAACCATTCACAAGGCAGAGGGGGGAGGGGGAAGAAATGAAACTTTTATTTTTTTTAAATCTCTGAAGTAATAAATTTGATTACACCAATAGAAGTGCAAATCCTTTAAAGAATGATGAAAAAAGATAAATACATCCCTCTCCTCCTGTATCACAATGAGCTCACATTTGAGGTGCTGTCCTTGAAAAGGGCAGCATATATTTGTCTTGGATTATGAACCAGTACTTATTTCACTTTGTGACATGTGTTTTAGTAAACATGAATAAAATATTGACTAAATTGCATGTTCCTCCAGAGGCATCGCAAAGTATAATAAATATATGCCAATTCAGAAGGTAGCATCATTGGTCTTGAAAGGGTAGCCGACACTACTACAGCACTTGCCAGGATAGATTTGCCTCTCAGAACAATACATATTAGAAGCAGCTATGGTGAGATGAACAGGGCTCATCAACAGAAATGTAATTTTTTAAAGGGAGAATCTGAATTACTAGAGTGAAACCCAAATATTTTAAGGAAAACATCATATCATAGTATCATAGAATAAACAGGTTGGAAGAGACCCACCAGATCACTGAGTCCAACCATTCCTATCAAACACTAAACCATGTCCCTTAGCACCTCATCCGCTCCTGCCTTAACCACCTCCAGGGAAGGTGACTCAACCACCTCCCTGGGCAGCCTGGGGCAGGTATGCACAGGTACATGACAGCTAAAAGCCTGGGATCACTTCTCACTTTAAACAAATTACACAAATTTGTTATAATCTCTTTTCATTTTATTGTCGGGCCAAGTTAAAATATGATCACCTTAAGACATATGCAGATGGGATCAATAAGATAGTTCAAAGCTCCTGAATGTTGGTTATTTGAACAATTGTGTTAAGGCAAACCAGCAATTAACTCTTACCTCCCAGTGCTAAGTGTTCTGCTAAAAAAAAAAAAAAACAACAAAAAACCAAAAAAAAAGAGCAGAAAGTTAATATCTGTTCTTATAGCACAGAACCTTCACCTGAAAGGAAGTCCAGGAGGAAACTAAACTATTGGTACTATTTAAGCACTAGAGTGCCTAGATGTAAGTGCCTCAACTCGACAGGATAAATATCATGGTTTCTACCATTTTCCTTCAAAAGAATCTCCAACACACTATTCTTAGAATTTTAAGCCTTTTAAAATATGTAAGTATCTCTCAAAGTGCTGGTATTAGGGCCAGATTTCCAGAGGAGTTCAGCTCTTATTTTAGCACCTAAATAAATCTGCAGATGATCAAGTGAGCTCAGCTTGTTGTTGTTGTTAAGTACCTTAAAAGTAAGAGGGAGACAGAGTGTGGATGTTTTGAGCATTTTTTCAAAGACTGCCGCTTTAATTTTCTCTCTCTAAAGAATACTGGAAATTCTGACTCCAGTTCCAGGTACCGTGCAATTAAATCATTAGGTATTAAGATCTTAAATTCTACATCTTAAGAAACAGAGTATCAACAATCCTGCATTTACAGCAAATGGGGCAAGAGCTCATGTTAAGCTAACTTTATCCTTACATGATGAGATTATATTAGCTAGCTTAGGCCTGTATGCTATGATCTTGCCTACAGCGTACTTTCTCGACTCCAAGGTGAGCTGAAAGGTCACCTGCCAGGGCTTGGGCTTTGACAGGAATCCCTGTATTTGAGGCATCCAGTACAGTCTATTATATTGCATAAATTAGGTCAAGATCTTCTGGGTTTAGTCTTTTATCAGCATTCTCAGTCAGTACAAGGGTTTGAGATTACCTTTCACCCATAAACATAGGAAAACCAGCAAAGAATGTTAAAAATGCCAATGGAAGTTGACCATCAGTGGAAATTCTGACCAGCATCAACTGCAAACAATTATGGCATATCACATTATTCAGCAGAAAAGTTGTTCTTGATTAAAAAAAGCAACAAAATATAAGGTATAGCAATATGACAAAACGACATACACTGACTGCACATGGAAAACATTTGGCCTTGCACAGTAAGCTGTTAAAACTTGAGTTGGAATAACGAAGGGGGAATAGGGAATCTGTGATGGGTGTTGCTAAACAATGAAACATTAAGCTAAGAAAGTAAAACACCATAATCTAATCAAGCTTCTGCTATCACCATCATCTTATGCTGTGTAGTCCCATGTTTTATAAAGGCTGCCTATGTGACTTTTTATTGCTGATTTTGATTCCTGGAGTTTGGGATTGCTCCACAAACCTGGCAATTTTCCAGCTGCTGACATGCTCTGCAGTGAAAGGTTGTACAGAGAGGGCATTTCTTTGTCCCTGATTCAATTAATAAGATATGTTCTAGAGGACTTTCTCAGGCCATGATACATCTTACTGATTTATGATAACTGACAGCTTCCACAAGGATAAGTTGGAATTGTTTTCTAGCTTTCTAAAGTAAACCGTTCCTGATCAGTGCTTTTCATTACATACTTAGTCAACAGATGGCTACCGTTTATTTAATGGGGCTCAGGGGCAAGGTAGTGTTAAGTTGAAAAGGATTGCTGATGAAGAACTACTGTACTCTTTTATTCAAACTGTTCTAAATACTTGGTTTTTTCTGTGAGGAAGGTTATAACTTATAATGAAACACACTTTGATCATACTTCAGGCAAAATAGTCATTGTCAATCAGCCTGGAGATTACAATTTCTCACACTTAAAAACTGCATTGAACTAGTGATCAATTCATTACACAAACTACCAGGTAAAGGTACATATATAGCCAAACATAACTATGTTAGCATAACAACAGAGTAGTATTTTAATATTTTATGAAATGCACGTTGCATAGATACAAACATAGCAACCCTTATTAGGTTCCCATCACTCCCAAGTTTCTGCACTAGACATATTACAAGTAATGTTGCTCAAATGAAGCCCATTTACAAAATATTGGTCATTTCACCAGTTTGCTACCAGTCTTAATTTCTCAGCTACTCCTTACTGCAACAATTTAAAATGGGCCTTAATTAAAGTTTTTAAAAATAACATCATCATGGGTTCCCTCAGTTTTGTTTTTTTTTATTAAAAGAAAAGTTCATTTGATTTTGAACAGAAATCTGTTTAGTCAGAAATTTATAATTTTACAAGAATTATCTGAAGAATCTCACTGGTACTTACAGATTTTGAGTGGATTAGACAGAAAAATACAGCTAGTGCTCTATTCTGGAAAGACTAGAGATGAACTGTGTAGTATTCAGAGATCTGAAACAATTAGGACCATTAATCATCTAGGCCCACACAGGTAGATGCTGGGAAAGTGGAATATTAAGAACTACTAATTTGCCCAAATCTTGAGTTTCTCCTTTCGATGTTAACCACAAAGTCCTCTGCTCAAGAAAAACCTCTTAAGCATGTAAGGACCGCTTGGCTCTGAATGCAGCCACAAAGCACTGACCTCTTCTGAAATCTAAGATACAAGTATAAAGGCACATGGAAAGACAGAGACCAACATTGGAGAGGCAAAACATTCAAGATTTTTTGAAATCATTAGTGACATATAATTTGTTGGAAGTCAAATTGTTCCAACTCATTCAGTTGAAATTAGGGATTGTCAAGAGATTAGCACCTGGACAGTTGTTTTCTTGTCCCTCTGCAAAAAGTTTTGTTAGAAGTTGCACGCTAGGCAATGTCCCCATGCCATGTTGGTCATACCAACATATACTAATGCCGCTAAAATGTAATTAACAACACTTTGTATATCAGCTTACGAACATGAAACTACGAAACATCCTCACTGAGCTTGATTTTCAGAGGTCCTAGTTTTGTTTCAAAAATCCATATTCCTTGTAAATTAGCTTGTTTAGTATCTAGAGAAAGGTACCCATAATAATAAACTTCCGAAGTCAGACAAGTAAACTATCAGTTCATGAGTCAGCAAATAATGCATTTTATAAAGCACAACTCTGAAGTGGGTAGTATGTAATCCTGCACAGTGTTTGAATATAAGAACCCTTCAGTATTTTAAAGATAAATCTTTTGTAAAAACTTAAAGTAATATACTCTAATGAAAATAATCAAAAAAGAACTGAGTCCCTCAACAATCAAAAAATGAATATTGTAATCCTTGAAGAATTTAAGCTTCATTTGTATGCTAAAAGTGAGGTAGTAAACCCTGAAGCACTAATCAGATGTATTAAAAATGAAAGAAAATATCAGACATGGGAAATGATTGTAATTAAAATTTGAACACATACAAACACAACAGCTCCAACATTACTAAATGGAAATCAAACAACAGTATTTGGTGTTAGGGAATAATAAGCTACCATTTAATCACCCCCGTCTGTTCTTATCAGTGCACATTTTGCAAAGTATTATATTAGTTTCAGGTACTAGAGTGTTAATTATCTCAAAGGATGCAAGACCTGCTAGCTTTACGCCAGAAGACAAAGATTCTATTTCTTAAAAAAAAATTGAGTTGTTTTTTNAGTAACTAATACTTATAAATTCTTCTTTAAAAGGAAATGCTTTCTGGTTGGATTATAATTGACAATTTCTTTAGGGTCAAGGTGTTTTTCATAATCTCTTATATTCATGTTTCTATAATTATACATAAAGTTTTCCCACAAAAGAACCTTAAAGTTCTTTCCTGACATCCATTTGAAAGTACAGCTATAGATACAGAAGTTATCAGCTGGTTGAAACAGTTAAATTACATCTGCATCTGTTCACTATTCAGTATCATGATGTAATTTTATGCTTCAGAAAATAATCCCAAAGGGATGTGAAAACTCCACTTCAGAGTTACATACATATACACCATAACAAAACCAAAGGAAATAGAATTTGGAAAATTGCTAAGGACTGATAAGTTGATTCATGGCAACTTGGTCACTAGAAGTCTATACGCACCTTAATATGACTCTTATCTTTAACTGCCAAGACGAATATTCTTCTAGTCTGTGAAATACTCTGGACATGAAGTTTAGACATTTAATATAACTCAAAATATATCAGTTTTACATTTAAATATATTAATTTTCTACATGTCCTTCAACAGCCATTCTGATTTGCGTCATGTATCAATGATATTTCCCCCTTGTCTTGATTTTTAGCTGGCTAAAGTGACGCAACTAAAACATTGCATTAGCTGATCCCTTGCTGACAGGGACCAAACATTTCCATAGCAACCTGGTACTGNAGAAATATTATTTATAAATAAAAAAAAAAAAAAAATATTTATTAAAAAAAAATTGAGTTGTTTTTTTTTTAAATTTACTTTCATTCTGCTTTAAAAATCAACAAAGTATTGGAGAAAGTATGAAAGAATTTGATTTTCTTTTAAAATTATATTTTAAGATTCCACTTCCAAAAGTTTACTTCTTTTAAAGAAAAAACCCAAAACCCTATTTTTTAATTACTTTGAATTTATTTCATGACCTACCAGCAAGAGAATTGTATTACCAAAGTCATTAGTATTACCAAAATCAGTAAGTAACATTTGATGCAGCTTAGCTTCTGTATTTAATTTTTAGGTGCACAGTAACTAATACTTATAAATTCTTCTTTAAAAGGAAATGCTTTCTGGTTGGATTATAATTGACAATTTCTTTAGGGTCAAGGTGTTTTTCATAATCTCTTATATTCATGTTTCTATAATTATACATAAAGTTTTCCCACAAAAGAACCTTAAAGTTCTTTCCTGACATCCATTTGAAAGTACAGCTATAGATACAGAAGTTATCAGCTGGTTGAAACAGTTAAATTACATCTGCATCTGTTCACTATTCAGTATCATGATGTAATTTTATGCTTCAGAAAATAATCCCAAAGGGATGTGAAAACTCCACTTCAGAGTTACATACATATACACCATAACAAAACCAAAGGAAATAGAATTTGGAAAATTGCTAAGGACTGATAAGTTGATTCATGGCAACTTGGTCACTAGAAGTCTATACGCACCTTAATATGACTCTTATCTTTAACTGCCAAGACGAATATTCTTCTAGTCTGTGAAATACTCTGGACATGAAGTTTAGACATTTAATATAACTCAAAATATATCAGTTTTACATTTAAATATATTAATTTTCTACATGTCCTTCAACAGCCATTCTGATTTGCGTCATGTATCAATGATATTTCCCCCTTGTCTTGATTTTTAGCTGGCTAAAGTGACGCAACTAAAACATTGCATTAGCTGATCCCTTGCTGACAGGGACCAAACATTTCCATAGCAACCTGGTACTGCTCTACCTCCTTGGTAACCAATTTAAACATCATTATTTATGATATTTATCTGTATTAATGGTCTAGGGCTAAATATTTTGGGAGTCTATCGTTCTTAAATATACCTGCTATTTTCATGAATAAATCTTATGAATAGGCACATTTTTATTGTTCTGAGTAATATCTAATAGACCCCATTCTAAAACATACAAATAAGCTTCCTCAATCTGTGAGTCCTCAAAACTGCCTGGAAAATCCTCAAAGAGTCAAGTAGAACAGGTTTGTAAAGAGGGAGGAGAAATACATTTTCATTAATGACCAAGACTTAAAGGAATTTAAAAATAGTTTTATTTTACACAATCCTTCACTTTGAGGTTACTGTTCTGGCTCTGAAACCTGACTCAAAATCTCTAGCCTGTGCTTGAGATTAATATTAAGCACATATTAAGTGTTCATTGTACCTTATAAGAGATAATAAAATAAATTATTTAATCAATGCATATGAATGGGCATCACATTTTGAAGTTCAGGCCTGCTTTTTTAGTAGCTGCACCCAAGAGAAATTCAACCTGTGTGGCTAGCACCTATTACAGTACCACAGATTAAACTGTGAAGAACTACTAAAAGAATTTACAGGTTCCTCCTCTTCATCTTCCATTACATCAGATGTGAGGGGTTTTTTAGTTTTAAAAATCTTTTCCTCTTAATAAATTGCAGTTAAACAAAAAAAATTCTGGGGTGCTGTTCAACTTTAAGTACTCTCATATAGGTTCAAGTTGTAAGCACACTATGAAAAATACAATGGCAAAAAGTAAAGCACTACCAGATGCTTAAGGGATGTGTAAGATGTTTTAATACAATACGTGACTGCAAGAGCAGGAACTATGGTGATACCCACTTCTGAGACTCTGAAGTAGTTAAAAAGTAACATTTCAGTAAGGAAAAAAATGCCTTAAGTTAGTTTAAGGCTTACAATCAGGTCAGTAGAAAATTGGACTGCTATAAAACAATAGTTGTACAGCTCTCACTTTTAATTTAGGATGTTTTACACACTCCAAAGTGTTGTCTGTTTCTCCACACTGAAGTAGTTGAGAAGTATATACGTATTCACTGTCTATGTTCATTACTATACAAACTCAGTATCCTGAAGAGCATCACTACATCAAGATAACCATCACTTAACGACACTGATCTCTTGTAAAACTCTCTCCATTAGGGGGATGACAATTATTTTTTCACTGTGTCTGAAAGCAGAGAGAGGCCTCGTAGCACAGTGAAAGGAAGATTTTAATATTTAAAGTTCCAGAATAAAGTCACATCATAGACACTGTATTTGTATGGTCCTTGTTGTGTGATCAAAGCCCACGTCATGAGTTCAATACAAGGATAATCAGCAATAAGCCGTGTGCCAGCTCTCGTACTTCTGAAGATCAGGTTCAAAGTTTGTTGGCAAGCCATCTGAAATAAGTTGGAGGAAAGTTGGTGAAATGAATAAAAGGAATCCTATACTTATTTAAGCTGGTCCCTGGAAGTGCCTTCAGTAGCAAGAGGCTGGCAAAGTAAAGGATATACAGAAAACTCTGTGAGAAAAAGGCAGAGCAAAAGATAAAAAAGCAGGAACATAACAGCGCAAAGACTAGAAGGCAGAAATGAGGGATATGATTTAAGGATGAACGAAGAATCCTTGATAAATGGTTTAATCCAAAAATCATTGGAGACAATAAGAATGCTTTCAAAAGTGGTTTGATGCAATTCTTGTAATCTTAAATGACTGCATTTAGGATCCTTGCTTGACCAGCATATCAAAACTACTGAGCACTCCATAAAAAATTACTTCATAAAGCCTCTACCAAGATGAAGAATCCACTTCTTTGAAGATTAGTCACGAAAGGATGAAGATTGTGAATAGTCAGTGTGAGCCCTCTGAAGTTTAACTATAATCCCCTTATTATATCCTACACAGTCTCTGAAATCTTCTCTAGTAAAAATAGGAAGCAAAACTGAGGAAAACATGTTCATCTGGAAGATACCTGTAGACTAACTTTATTCTCAGCTTTGTTTGGTGTGTGAGTAAGTTCACATGAGTATGCCCAAATCTAACAGCATTTAAGCTTTTCACTGTTGTGTTTACTTGGAGACACACCAAAATGCCATGTAATTTCATACCTTACATAAACAGTTTGCTACAGCTGCTTGTCATCTACTGATAGATGTATATTTACTTTTGAATTGTCACTATTCAGTTAAAAACAGTTAAGAGACGCTCCCATAGGGGAAGAATACATCTATCAGAGGCTAAT
>WAAB01009322.1:61568-203216 GCA_013389865.1 Piaya cayana
TATTTTTACAACAGTTATTCAACTTACGTATAAGGAAGACAAGCAAATATGATAAGGTTTGAGAGGTGTTTTGTCTGACTACAGATTGGACAGTCAAGACCAAATTTATTTCCAAGCAGACATGTTTTATACTCTCACAGCGCAAATGAGGAACAGACCACCAAGCAGTTCCAGGAACAGTGCCAACATTTTATGATGGAATGCATCAGTCAATCATTCAGTCTCACAAACAGGTATTCAAGTTTATGAATTTCACAACCTAATAGGATTCATATTGTTCACATATTTACCAGTCTGATAAGAAGTCAATGTATGTGAGTAGAAGAAAAGGCCCCAAATAGATTTCAGTGAAAAATTAGTAAGTAGGCAGGAAAATCCAGGCCTGATCAAATTTTAAATCTTCAAATGTGTTTTGTATAAACTGCAGAGGGTGGTGGTTTGGGGGCTTTATTTGAGGATTTTTTTGAGGGGGTGTCTTTTGGTTGGGTTTTTCTTGATTTTTGGAGAAGTTTTTGTGGCTTTCTTTTCCCCTTTCTTCTAAATGCAGGTGCCCAATTCATGCAATACTGTTTGCATTTCATACATAGCAAACTGCAAAAATCTCCATTCTTTCTCCTGACCCCTCAAAGATTTCTGTACTTCAATATCACTTCAAACGTTATACTGTAGAAACCAAAGAAGAATTTCCCCTTGAAAAGTACTAAATATGCTCCTAAAAACAAAGTGTTTTGGTTACAAGCTTTATGGCCTAGCAGCACTGATCATGTGGATCACAGTTTGCGTTTTAAAGGCAGCAAAACTCCACATTTATTTACGATACATCAAGACAGTTATCAGCACAAAATCTAATGGGAAGAAGCAGAGTTGATACTATTTTAACTCAGCTTCTGGAAGAGTTGCAGGAAAATACCTACAAGCCTTGCAGCTTACAAGTCTCATATGGAAAAAAATATAGAGCACAAGAAAACAATCAGGCCAAAACAAGTCACACATCACGGATGCAGCTGAAATCAACAGGCATCAAATCAGTCCTTCATTATTCTCAATTTAAAGCACTTGAGATTCTCCCCTGATGTCCAGATGCTACAACAGTCACCTCTTGCACAGGCTGTTTTTAAAATTTCTGCCAGAAATCATTACTGACATGCAGAAAGGGGGACACCTAGGGTCGAGTTTAATGAAGGACAGCAAACAAAGGGTTGTTCTGGCTGAATACTGAAATTGATAGGAAACAAACCCATAAAACTAATGTAAGTATTGCCTATAGCATATTCGCATGTATTACAGCATCACTCCTGTTCCAAGACAAGCATTGCAATCTACATGATGTGAAACAATAATGCACTCCGAGTACCACGTCACCATATTAATTTTTCCAAATGATGAATGCATTGGTTTTATCAAAGCCACTGATTTCAAGCACATACAAGCAGAAAACAAAATAATGTCTAGGCAATTCTTTATGGTAAGGACGTAAAACACAGGATTTTTGCACTCATATTTGACTAGTCTGAGTAAAAATTAAAAAAAAAAGTTTAGCTATTGACACACGTCCCTATAAGAATGTTCAAGATGCACTAACAGTGTATTTTCCATTCTGAAAGCTAAATAGAATTCAGCCTTTCAGTGAAAATCATATAAGTTAAAGATTACACCTTATAGTGCCATCTACTGCTAAAGCTACTAATTATGCTAATTTATATGCAATCAGCAATGCTTCAGTACAAAAAGCCTTGGGAAATATAACTCAGAAGTGAAGAAAGAGATGGTAGAGCATGTCTAATTATGTGATGTAACACAAATTATTGCCAAATCAATAGCTACATGGATTAAACAAAATTAAACCAAGAAGATAATTATCAAACTTGGATAAAGTATGAACACTCATCTTCTGCCTTCACCTTACTCCCATCCATTTTCTCTTCTTGGAATTTCATTTTGCGGAATCGCATTTATGTCTCATTACACGTATGTGCACACTAGTAAAAAAAATCCTTAGACTCTAGCCCATTTATTAAAAGGGTGCTTGGGTTGAAAATATCATAGCAGACCTGAGAGCATATTTTCACAATTCTAGAAATAGATACTGGCACTCAAGGTTAAAGAGCATATTTTCCCCTTCTAAGACTCTGGTATTAGAAACAGTTTTCCAAATATATTTCTAAAACTTCTGTAACAGGAAAGCACAACTAACTCTCTACAAGACGTTGTTAAAGCTCAGGTTAGTCTTAGGCTTCGAGTTGTTGCCAAAGAGCATTGTCCTAAATAGTTTTCATAACACACCAGGAGTTGAAGGTCAATTATTAGGTTTATACTATGAAGTTCAGTTCAGCATCTAGGGAACAGTAAGGATGAGTATGTGTAATTAGTCCCAAACATAACCATACCATTTATGATTTATTTTATTATGTTTTCTTAATCTCAAAACACAGAACAATGTGAAGATGTCTCTACCATTGTAAAGGCATCTTGAGAAATAACGGACCTCCCAAGGGTACAACTGGACACTCTGTAAAAGACGCCACTCCTAAATCAACACAGAACCCAAAAAGATGAGAATAGAAAAAGGTATTGAAACAATAAAGAAGCCATTTTCCAAAGCTTCTATAAAATTACCATCATTTGATACTCATACTTCTAAGACTACATCTGCTAATTTTAATAACTTACATTAAATACAACATAACAGAAGCAGAGGCACGTCTCTAGCACTGCTACTACACTTTACGCATTTTCTGATGTCACGGCAACAGAAAATCTTCACATCAAAATTTTGCTCACACTTGTATAACATTTAGGTACATGTTTTCAATTTGACCACTCAGAAATAAACTTGCTTCCAGCGTCGCATGTAATGTCTTCTCACTATTTCTACTCATGTTGCTGCAAAAATATTTCAAAGTAAAAACCAAAAAACTTTCCCGGAACAATAGAGTAGGGAAACTGCAAATTCTTAATGTTCTCAGTATTCATCAAGAAAATACATGCAGTAATAGAAACAACTACAATGTGTCATATATATATATTTCAAGTAGAGTGGAAAACTGAAGACAAACCTCAACATTTTAAGGGTTTTCAACATCAAGATAATACTTCTCAAAATAAGGAATCTTAAAATTTGTGTCACATGCATATGCCCTATATCCACTGGAATCTAGGGTTTGACAAAAATTCAGCTGCAAAAACTTATCTATTTGTACTCGAATATTAATTTTCATGTGTGTCCAGTTGCTAGGCACTTGATCTGAGACTCATCATTACAGGAACATTTTATTACTTCATTTGGAGGTTACAAGGACTGTTTCCAATATATATTGGATTGCTATTCACCAGGCCTTCCTCAGTCACAATTGTTTCTCCCTTGGAGCTGACAATCAGAACTTTAAACATCTGATAATATCAACATTTTTTTCAAGCATGTTTCAGTAATGCTATTCCTAACTATCTATTAATTTCATGATTGCCAAAGTGCAAATTACAAAATGAATTACTACCATGTCAGATTGCAACTCTTGGAGCTTTTATATATTTAACATACATATTTCTTTTTATAGCTTTATAATTTTATTTGTGAATATCTCCAACACTGCAGCATCAAAAATAAAACAAGATAAAAGAAAGAGAGGTTACAATTGCTACTTTGATAAAAAGGAAGATAATTTCACAGCTTTGTTATGGTCACAGAATGAAAATCAATCCATCAATGGGAAGTATAGGTGGACTTGGTTTTGTGTTTAATACTTTGATGATTCATGCACCAAATTGACAGTATTGTCAGCACTAACAGTTGTTTGGGGCACCGTAATCACTTATGCAAAATATAATATTCTCTCTCACTAAATGGAAATGTTCATACCACTTATCTTCAGAAAATGGATATTTGCATAACTGGATTGTGACTTTGCAGTTTTTTAGCTGACTCCAAAAGATGGAATAACACCAAATTTCACATTTTTTGACACTGTTCTTAAGCGTATCACCCTTAAGAGAAAAATGCAAATGGAAAACAGCTTTCAGAAATAACTATTGCCTTCCTTGTCCTTGCACTAAAGTGCAATATTAAAGAGCTGGAATTTCTTTTTCTTTTAGTCTGATAACAGTTTCACAATAGCATTGAAAATGATAAAATTTTAACCTTACAATTACCTAAGCATTTAGTTGCAAAGTTATGCATACAGAGTAACAAAGTGATTTATGTTTCCTTTTTTTTTTATGACAGAGGATCCTTCATTTATATACGCTGCATGAAAACTAGATCTTCTGCTCCTGGTAAAATTAAATCTCACTGATGCATGTATTTTTCCTGAAGTCTATTTTTGATAGACATCTATTACATTGCATCAGTCTGTCTATCAAGCTTTCCATAGCTTATTGTTGACAATAGAAGAAACATTTCAGATAAATATTTTTATCCAAGACTAGACTATGAGGGCTGAAATCATTCATTGAAATAATCTAGTATACTTTGTACAGCTGCTCTAGTTCTTTAAAAACACAGCCTGCCTGATCTTTCATACTAATCAAAAACTGAGTAAACCTCTGTAGAAAACCTGCTTTATTTCTTCATTGTGATTGTCACATGATAGTAGCACTGACTGCAGGGAATTTATATGAAAATAAAATCCACATTTTATGTCAGAGATGTTAATGAAGTTCATTGACTTATTCCTGCTGCCACTGAGTTGGGGTAGCCTCAAATAGTGCAAAAAGTAAAATTCAGCAGTCAATAAAATGATTGAAAGCATTTCTTCCCAACTCTGATACTATAATATGTATCTACTATATAAATACTATGCACGCAACCATGGCAGACAATTTAATAAAAGGGGAGTAGTCAAATTAATTTAAATAGATGGGGATAGGAAAATAAAGTTTTACAGAATGGTTACAAAACTAACCATTTCCAGAAAGCTTGTGTATTTGCTGCAGAAAAGAAAATTCTCGTGACTGCCAGGTCACATATTTTCAAAGATTTGCCAAAATCAGTCCTCCCCTAACTTGTACACTTGTAAGTGTACTCATTGCTTACTCTGCCCCCTGAGACATGAAATTCCTCAGTCTGGTTGTGTGATCACAGAACATGTACAATGTTCCACTCCTATGAGACAGTGACTAAGTGGAATCCAGCCCATTGCTACAAAACTGATGGGGCCACAAAACCACTCCAACATTTAGAAATTCATTTGTCTTATTACTATTCATGCATGCAAAAAAAGCAGTTAAAAACCCAAAATTAAAATGTAAAGTGCCAGAGAACAGTAGCCCAAACAGCTTTAGCTTTCTGCGGCTGGCAATTATAATGCAGGCAAATCCATGCAGGCAGAGCCTTTGGCAGTGTTACACAGAAACCTTTTAAAAGCATTAAATGGCTTAAGAGACAGGAGATGGCAAAGAGGCAGGAGGCACTAGAAAGCAGGAATATTTTCCTCATACCAATAGTGTCAGTTCCATTTGAAAAACAACACTACATGAGCTCACCCACATGATAGTAGGCGTCTCAGCAAAAGACAGCCTGCGTAAATAGGAATAACCGTAGCTTATTTAGGCACAGAGGTAATGCATACTTAGCTACCAGCATTTAAAAGTAAATCAACTCTTATTTTGCTCAGATTAACACTTAGCACATCAAGAACCTTGTTCAAAGTAGTATTTACAGGATGAAAAAAGTAGAGTCTGTCTTTGCTGCCTTCTACCCCAGAAGAGCTGCAACCCATTCATGTCTCTACTCTTCACTACATAGAGAGTATAGGGCGGAAAAAAAATCTGTCAGACGATATATCCGGAACAAGAGTGAACATAAAAAGAGTGTTGTAGAAAAACTGCTTGAAACTAGCGTCGCTGTTTCTATGCAAGTATTTTTTTGGGTAGAGGTGATAGGGTTTAATAAGAGTAAGATTCCATTCAGCCCAGGAAATCACCAGTTTCATTACTTGTACAACATGTTATTTTCTTTTTATTTATGACAGCTTTTTTTTCAGTGGGAATATCATATGAAATGTTCATAAAGAATATTTTTGAGGAAAATTGAGGCTTCCAAATTCATTGAATTTTTAGTTGAATTTTTTACCACCTGTTTTTCCCCCCTGAAAATTTACTAAATGAGAAAGAATTGATTACATATTTTGTTTTGAAAACAAAGACACAACAGATTTTTTTTAAGTAAAAAATTACTAAATTAACAATAAACCTTGAATTTAACTGAATGAGTTTGAAGCTGCTGCAGCTTTAATCACCTACAATGAGACAAAAATTTCTGGGCAAGAGGGAAGGAACAACATGGAAAACATGCAGTTTGGTCATTGAGGTGATAAATTCACACACTGTGGAAAATAATCAAAACCATTGATAGGAAAAAAGTGTAGTACTGAAAGAAATACAGGACAGATGGTCTGCTGTTAAAAATGTGAGGAGTATGGAAACAATATAAGCTGAAACAGTTGTCTTTATTTCTGCTTATCAAGCATGCATCTCCTAAAAACTACATTCACTCCCCAGTGGGATTATTATCACTGACTGATAGAAGCAAGCCTTGGTTATGGAAGTCAAATCGCATAGATAAATGAAACAGTGGTAACCATTCAGAAAAAGAAAGATGAGGACATAGTTTATTCCATTGTAAAAAGGAATCCAAGGAAACTTCTTGTGGAATTGATTGCAAGGCAAATTTACTTGCTGAGCATTAACTCTGACCATGTGTGAAGCATGCAGCCATTCTTTATTTTATTGATTAGATAAATCACTCCCTGCTGTTATCTCTTATTGTTTTGTAATATTGACCTATAGACATCAGCTCCTACTGTAGATATGTCTGTTGAAATAAACCTATAATATACTAAGGAGAAAATGGATTGAATATTTAAGAAAGATAAGTCTTAGATAAGGTTGTGATACAAAAACTCCAAGATATCTGCAGTCTTTTAACAGACGGCCAATAATTCCATGTCATGACACAATTTTCCCATTATTATAAAGTAAGTATAAAATTAATTCTGCATAAACAAGATTTCAGGAAGGTGCTAATACTCAGAAGCAGCTCGACCCCAGCTGTGATCAGCTATGCCTCTTTCAAAAAGATTTGCAGATGGCAAAATAAGAAAAATCCTAGAATGAGAAACAAAGAAGGAACAACGTACAGGTCTGATGTGAAGTGTGCATTACCAAAAAATGCAATAAGATTACCACCTTGTCCAAAATATTTCAGAAGGGCAATGGATCAACAGACTTTTAAAATATTCATGCTAGCTGCTTACTCCACAGAATACAGAGAGTCCTGCCTTGTAAGGTATGTTGCAAACTATTCAAAAAGTCGATAAGAAAAGCCCTAAAATAAGGAATTAGGTCTCTTTGAAACAGATTACCACCCAGTTACTGTTGTTGTATTTCAGACACATCTATTTCTCTCAGCTACAATCCCCTACTAAAGGACCTACAGGCCATCAGAAGCTGTGAGCAGCTGGCTGTTCAGTCACATCAGTACCCCAGACCTTCAGGCATCCACAATACTGATTAAATACCTATAGAAGCCTACATTTTAGTATTGGACTTCAGTAAATGATGCAAAATTACTTTGTAGGCTCACTGTAATACTGCTGAAGGTAGTAAGCAGTTGCATAAGTAAACTGTAGTTAGCCTGTGCAAAATATGAAACTATAGTTTATTCATGTTTCAAAGCATTATTCTAGGTATTGGCAGATAACAGTCACAGAAGTTGTGAACTGCTATCCATGAAGGTAGCAGATGCTAGAGAAACATTACACACTTCTACATCACAGAATTAAAATTATTTACTCATTCACAATGCACAGACAAAATATGACATGGTTTTACTCTTCCATCATAAAAAGAGAAATACTGTCACAATAAGATTGTGTTACGCCCACCGGGATCCTCCAAGTCAATCTGCACCTTAAATATGGTTCCTAGTTTTAAATAATTTATGACTAATATTTACCTTTTATTGGCAGAATAGAAATAGATGTAATTTGTAATTACATACTAAATAGGGACTGTTCAGTCTGTCAGAAAAGACCCTTATTAAATTGCCATTTTAAGCTAAATGATATATTGCATTATATTCAGTACTCTTGAGAAGAGCCTATTCCTTAATCACAGTTTAACTCAGTTCTGTTCAGGAATAAAATTACACTTAGAACAGCACATTAGGATCAAACTGAAGGTAAAGTACTCAGGCTTGATATGAAATATCATCTCTCAATTTTCCATTTGTAAAATAATACCCTATTCCTTCTCTTGTAAATTCTTTTCAAAAGGTAAGTTATTAACAAAGGAATTGTTGTTGAAAATAATAAAATTGTAGAGTTGTTTTTCCAGAGACATTTCACTGGAAGTAACAATAATAGACAAAATTCTGCCATCCATCATAACTCTCAATACTATTGGCAACCGAAAGCATGATTTAGTAGAAAGTTAGAGGTAAGCAAAGTCTATCACTTGAAGCTGCCTTTAAATTAAATTTGCAGTGGGAAATATCTTTCATGTTTTGATTGATGTTTAACAATTACACTTCATATGATAATGAATTTTAAGAAGCATTTTATGGCCAAAATACACATGCTGAATACACTGCTGCATCTATTTTCACTTTTTTTGAATTATTTTATAATGTTGTTAATGTTTATTCTTCTGAAACTTGGAAAACGCAGTAGAACCCCAATAAATTATTTACATTTTTAAAGACCAAAAGCTTATTAACATTTGCCTGGAAGAGTACTTTTCTGGTTTGTCTCTGATGCTGAGAATGTAAATGAGTGTCCTCTGGACTAATTCTTTTCTCACTCCGTCAATGTTATCCTCAGCTACAATGGTGCAAATTAAGTCAAGCGCAGGGAGTATAAAGACCTCCAAGCATAATCCCTTTAATGCTTTCAGGGGTCTTTGCTGAACTTATAATTTCCAGTTGCTACAAAACTAAAGCAGTGCAGACACTCACAACACCACCAATATTGATAAAAAAGCCTCAATAATAAAAATTCCTACCTCAGGATTTCAAAGTGTATAGGTAGCAGATGCATGAATGATTTCTTTAGCATTATTGGTAACACAGGCACAAATGAGTCAGACAAAAGTTCAAGGAGTACCTTCTTATTCTGATAATCCTCCTATCCTGAAGAAAGCAAACCACACGCTACTGAGGACCATGAAGCTTTATCAGTAGCAAATGAATGTGAAAGGTAACAGGCCTAATGTCTAAATACAATAAAAGAGATCCTATGGCAAAGAGTTATTCATTATTTTTTAGGCCTTTTGGTGTTTTGGGAGGCAAGGGAGAATTAAAACATCTTGATTTTCAACAAGAATATTTACTTTGCATATAATTTTCATAGAACAAGACTTGAGAATAGCTTGAGATGACATGAAATTTTAAGATTTCCTAAAGTAACATGAAGTCTATGAAATATTTCCCTTCTAAGAGGTCATTGCTGTACTTACTCTTTAAAGGAGCTTAAATTTCATCACAGTCCATTCCTCAGCAAATACATATATTCAGCAGGAGTTAAGGCAGCAGTATTATTTTCATCCTTGTGGCAAGCTAGAGAAGTTCTGACTTAAAGATAACTGACACACCTTACGCATAATTCAATGAAGATGTGAAGATGTTATAAACAAGCATTGCCACAAAACAGTATCTGTCTCTGCTACATCCATTCCAGGCCAGCATAAGTATTTGCATAGTGCTGGGACAAACTGATTCAGGTTAGAAGTAACATTTCTCAAAGGCAGTTTTACACGGCATTTGGTCTCCAGTACAGATAATTAAGCAACTTCACGAACAATTGCGATGACATAACAGAAGTTCACTCCAGGTATTGAATGGCTGTGTAAAGAGAATGTCAACTTCCATCATGTTTAAGAGTTTAATTGTGACACCCCCAAGCACACACACCATACAACACTTAATCAATGGAAGATTCCTTCCCATTCCATAGCTAACACCTTTTAACTGAAATGGAATTTCCAGAGCTATTAAGTTGCTAAGGAACTCAAAATCCATCATGGCGACAATCCCAAATCTTCTCTTTGCCACAAGAAATAATAATTTCACATTAAATACTTTGTGAAATATTACAGAAACAGTGAGTTTGGAACAAAAATACTTATAGAATACTCATGCTGGCTGCTCATTCCACACCATATAGTGAATCCCTGTCCACCCATGCCTTAAACACCTCCAGGGAAGGTGAATCAACCACCTCCCTGGGCAGCCTGTTTTAGTGCCATACGACCCTTTCAGTGAAAAAAATTTTCTCTAATGTCCAGCCTAAATCTCCACTGGCAGNTTTTATTGGAAGACTATGAAAATAGGAGAAATCTAGGACTACTACTGCAGAATGTGTAATGAGGATCTGAAGCAGACAAATAGAAAAATATATACCTCACATGAGGATAGAAATTCCCTTTTCCATTTTTATCACTAACTTAGACTAATAGTTTGAGGCTGATTTATTTTCTTTGCATAAAATACTGTGCTACACAAAGTTCAATGAGCTATAGAGCATCCAGGATGAAAACAATATTACATGAATATGACAAAGAAATCTCATCTTCTTTCTATTCAAAAGGAGGAACAATTTCCTGTCAACAGGAAAATATTTTGCTACACCAGAGACAGCAGACATTGGCCTTTCATGAAGAACAGGACTAGGGAAAACAGTTTAATAATCAGCAGTTTATATGTCCTGGCATGTGCTGCGTACAGTAAGCATTGAAGATGATTTATAGTCAAGAGCAACAAAAAGAATGAAGGCTGGAAACAGCAGTGAAAACCAGAAAAGATGCTGGTCATTGTCATCATGACAGTGCTTTTTTTTACTACAACCAAGAGATGGTGATTTTAACATAAAAGCACTTGCTACCCTGTCATACTGCTCAGCTTGACCAAGCTTCTTCAAAAGCATGTATACAACACAGATCAAATCAGCTCAGTAAAGAAAAACTATTAGTTTGCGTGACCTTTCTAGAACAGGAAACTGAATTAATTCATTTTACTGCAACACTGTTAGCAAAAGGCTGACAGAGGAGCACATAGCTTTCTATTCCAAAATACCATTACCTACACATTTACAAAAACAGCAGTGAGACGCCAATCCAGGCTAAATCAGTCTGTTGATATCTAAATGGTGTAAAAAAAGCAGTTCAGCATTGGTAGACAGAAATAGAGATATTTTCTCTGATACGTTTTCTGGGAAGCGGATCTTTAAGAAGATAGTTTGCTTTTAGAATAGTTCTAAAGCCAGTC
This sequence comes from Piaya cayana, assembly GCA_013389865.1. NCBI lineage: Eukaryota > Metazoa > Chordata > Aves > Cuculiformes > Coccyzidae > Piaya > Piaya cayana. Next base: position 72,826 of record WAAB01009322.1, read on the forward strand.
ACATTTGCATTCCCAGCTTACAGTATATTTTGGAGTATCCTTGTGACTGAGCAGTCCTAAGGATTCAGCAGCCAATACCAGAATGTAGTAGGGTGACTGGACTCCCTCACAGAAACTTCCAAGTGCAGCCTACAAACCCAGCTTTTCACAAGTTAGCAGAACAAGACCTAAAATTAAAATTAAATCCCTCAAATTAAATACATCAGCTAGTAGTCATGTATTCTTTCTTTAACTCTATTTACTATACGTGTTTACTATAATGGGTCATATATACCACAACTCCAAATCTTCAGGGTGCTATCTGGTACACAAATAATCAATTTCAATTAAATCCATTTAACTGGAATTTGTGTTGCTATTAGTGCCTTTGATGAAGCTGCCCAGGACTTTGTTTTAAATAGGGACACGAATACTCCAGCTGTTCCTTATGTTCTAGCTCCTCTGCCTTTTAAGGTGTTGCACCTCTTTCAGACATTCTTATGCACAGCCTTTCTTTAGTGGAAGTATGATATGTTATTTAATACTTTAAATTAGGGCTCCATGAATTAATTAAATTCTATTATCAAGACCAGGACTCAAGTTTCACAAAGATAGCAGTGATATGACATTATTCAACCTAATAAATGCTTTAAATCAATGTCCCAATAAATGGAGCAATAATCCAAAACAAACCTTGCCAGACAGAACTTAAATGTGAAGAACAGTTTTAAGTCACTCCCTGAAACAATAGCTGTTTTATGATACATGGGTGTTTGAAGAAAATTACATATTAGCTAGCCATTTCAATAGTGGCTATAAACCCCAACAAGAGTAATAGCACAACACCAGCAATTAGCAAAAACAGACAAGTGTATTTGGGGCATTATTATTGTTATGGATCTGTACAAATTAAGACTATCATAACCATTACTTATGTCAGAGATTGAGCAATGATAAATGAGAGCGCATCTTATGAAGAAAGAGAAACACAGCACTGTTTCAGATTCTAAATTCATAAAGCCTTGACTCTTTCCATGATTGAATGGTATTAAGCAGATGAGAACCACAGGGGCAAAAAGGTCACTATTACTGATTTCTCTAATACTCCAGAGCATTTACAGGAGAGCAAGATAGTACAGACACATTATAGGCTGTATAAAGTGGCATTTTTGAAGTTAAAATAGGCTAAAAATCTTTGCTGAGGTCAGCCACTCATTAATAAAGCAAAGCAGGCCACAATCTAATGTCTGGATCAATATAATTGCACTAAGAGAGATGAAAGGGAACGGCATGCATTAAAAATCTCACTATAAATTACACAGGTCCCCTTATCTTACTCCCACTGAAGTCAACAGCATATATTCATCAGCTTCAATGGGATTGCTGATGGGTCCTAAATTATCCTTGGGTGTACATCACAGAGCCTGTAATTTCCATCTTTTACTCTGTTTGATGAGAAGTAACCTCACAGACTTGTCATTGGAGCTAACATACCCTTAATTAAATAATGAATCTAGAATGAAGACATTTTCCTTGATTACCAACCTTTTCTGAAGAAAATGAACGCCATCTCTGAGTGGTGAACTGCTCAGATTCATTGAAGTCTGATATGTGATAGGAATGATATCAACTGAATTTTGACAGGTGATTGAGATATTTAATAGAACACACTTTTAGCAAATCAGTTTTGAGGGGGGTAGGAGCAACATATAATAGCAGAATAAGCATTGAGTCCCTTTAACAGAAAAACACAAATCACCACCATAGTATTTTCCATTTTCATTTGCTGGAAATAACTAACCATGTATTTTGTCAAATATTTCAGGCACATGAAGCAGGACAGATCATCGTGTATTTTATGTACACTCAATGCAGGCACAGCACTTATCAATTTTCAAGTTAATGAGGCTTAAGGTCAGTCCATGAGACTGGGCAAAACTTCCTTTAAAATGCTTCTTCCCATTCACAGAGACCATATAAACTAAGCAAAACATTAACAGATAGATTTCACTCTGATTTACATATACAAGCAGGAAATAAAATTTAGCATCACTATTCCATTGTAAACAGATTGTTTGAAATATCATATATACACATAATTTACATATACAAGGTAGATAAACATATCCACCAGGAAAATATTTGTTTTTCTGGCTTCCCATGTGGCAAAAATCAGTAACTGAGAAACATGCACCATCCTTTCTCTTTCTCTGAATTTTTCAGCTAATTGCCTCCAGAATCATCGCTTTTTAACTGCTTTTGCAATTATGCTACTTCACCATTAGGGGGAAAAACCCTGCAGTTGAGATATCCTATGCTTACACTGACACCTGAAGAGTGTCAACTAGGTGATACACTCAACAAGCACAAAAAAAAGAATATGTGGATTAAGGAAGACAATTACACTGCCCAGGAGGACTGGGTTCATTATTCATGGCAACACTTGAACCCCATCACCCAAACAGCACCTCCTATGAACCCCAGTATGCAACAACAAAAGCCATCATTGCTTGTGTAATAGTTCAAAGTCCCCTAATGAATACCTTTCCTGTCTAATTATCACTGCCATTTGGAATCTATGTCGTATTTGTGCTACAAAAGGACCACAGGATAGTTTCTAAATCAAGGAAAGAATCTCTACTAAAAGTATACTTTACCCCTTAACACAATTGGTACTATATGTCAGCCTTTCTACTTTTGCTGACATCGGCAGAAGTCATTAATGTGAATGAGGAATTTAAAAATCCAAGGCTGAGCAAATAGAAAAGTATTTCTGGTTTAGTTCAGACAAATCCTTTAGCTAATGTCTAAATGCTGCTACTTTTCTACCTTTTTTTTATTTTGACGGGGAGGAGTGGGTAGGGAGCGGGGTGTTGATTGGACCCCTGTCTTGGTAATAATACTATAACAAGCCTTTCTCTTTCAGTGACCTAGAATGAAGATACGGATGCATGGCTTGAAAGGGTAATATTGTCAGACGCCTGGACTAAACAGCAAACAGCTGATGACTACAAAGCTCATAGTGAAATACAAGAGAATATTAGAGACTAGTTGTTGTCCCTTTTACTAACTGTTATAAAACATCGTACAAGATCAGAGTATTACAACTTGCTTGCTAAAACTCCTGAACAGTGCTAGAAAAGATGTCATATCTTTTGCTGATGGGAGGGAAACTGAACAAAGCCAGAAATAAGTCTCAGGATGCACTCACATATCCCATTTTTATTCTTTATTTGTGCCTAAACTATAAGACATCAGAAAGGGGGAAGAAAAAAAAAGCAAACAAGTGCATTCTATGATTTTATGATTTAAGAAAAAACACAAGAGAACAGCATTAATAAGAACCTCAACATCAGCTGTAGCTGAAGCATAATAACACTGAAAATACCTTCCAAAAAAAAGGCAAAACAGTAAAAGACTCCCTCCATATAGCTCACACATTTAGAACACAAAGCCAGAGAATTTCAATAAAGTAATATTTGTGCCATAAAAACCAGAACTGCTGTCCAGCACAATACATACACATGAATAGCAATAAACCAGAATATACATCAAGGATAAATATTTCAAAATAAACCTGGCAAAAGTATCTTGGCTCTTAGTTTTATTTTATCTTTTTTTTTTTTTTAAAAACAAATCATTCAAACCCTAGCACTAGCAGTCAAATGCATAGACTCTAGTCTTTTCATTTTGTAGTACAATATCAAGGAACTATTTCAGTATATAAGCAAGTTTCAGAGATTAGATACTAACCTTAACTGCTAGGATTCCTCAAAAAGGACAAAGGGAAGAAGAAGAAGCCACCTCATTCTTAGCTCTGAGATTTATAACACTGCCTTGTATACGTAGGGAATGTGCTTCAGCTGGGCCAAATTGGAACCTAGTGGGGACTGAAGTGTGGAGGATGAAGGGGTATCAGGTGAAGCAAATTATATAATCAAGGATATTCAGGGATTCCTTTTGATCAGCCTCGTATTTGAACACCACAGTTTGTTGCAGGACAAACCCTTGTTTGGCTTCTATGGTCAGCAGGAACTTTGTGTGTTGTTCCTGGAGTTGGTGATGGTGTGTGGACATGTCCTTCCTCATCCTGTCTAACCCTTGTATCCCTTCCTAACTTACTTTAACAAAGGAACATAGCAATAAACATGAAAATATTTTTGTTAAATTGACGGAATCTAATAATCATTTCCAGGTGAAGTCTCCCCAGTAAAATCTGAAAAACAACCTCCATTTAGTGTTTCAAACTACGTGTTTTAAGTAGGATGAGGTAGTAAAAAAAAATCTTTATAGTTTTACATTAGCATTGCTGAGGAACAAAATTATTTTCCCTTGCAATATTTAATGTCTTGAATATTTTATTATTATTGTCTCCCACTGCAACTGTATTAATAGTGATTTTGCAATTAAGCAAACAAAAACTCAACTGTAAGCTTGAGAAACTGAGTTTTCCACACATTTAGCAGTGTACTATAAACAAAGAGGACAAAGAAGTGTAAGGAAGTCTTTATTTTATCTGAACATTTCAAAAAGATGACAACAGGCAACTTCTTATGTCCTTTATGGACTTCTGCCAAGTTGTCACAGTTCAAACACAGAAATGCTTCATGCTCCGAAGTCTTGACCCCTGTCCACTAGTCTTCATCTTCATACAAAACTTGTCATATCAAAGATTAAGTTATTGTTACTTTATTTTAAGGAAAAATGCATCATGTATATATCTCAGTGACAACCATAAGCACTGTATTCAATATGTGCATTAAAAAGGACAGAGACCAGGTGTGGAAAATATCAGCTCAAAGTGGAAATTATGAGCATGTGGAAGAGATGAAGTACAACAGAAAAATTTAACTTGACTATAACAGTTATCGTTACAGATAGCTCTATCAAAAGCAAGGCTAACATCACAGCTCTGTATGAAAGGGCTGCTTGCTTCTAGGCAGGTGAACAATCTGTGAGAAAACTGGAAGTTATATCTGAAAAAATGCCAAAGACTACTTACGTATTTTTAAATGATCTTTGCAGTCTTCATTCCTTCATTTTAATTTACCTTGCCTGCAGCAGTTAATTCTGAAGCCTGTTTATGTCATTGAAAACAGACTGTCAGTGACAGCTTCCATGACAGCTGAGATTCACAGATGTGTGGCACCTTTGAAGTTAGTAAACATGTATGGAACATAAGGTTCTTGGTGAAAAATTTGCTAGGAAATATTATTTGTCTCAGATGTACATCCTTGCATCAGGAACAAAGTTGCTGATCATGTTTAACTGATTAGATTACTGGTCAAATTGCACATGTTAATTAAACACAAGCTGACAGTAAGTAAAAGCCAATTATATTTAGAAATCAGAGAGAAGTTCCTAAGTGCTAACATTTGGAATGGAAACAATTTTCACAGACGTTACTATTGACTATTCCAGTCCATACCACAAAATACTTGCATAAAATTTTTTCTTACCTGTTGCTTCAGCCATACTACTTGATCTCTCAGAATCAGAGTACTTCACTGTAACTCTACACCAAGATGTACACTTTAAGCACACCACCTAAACACAGTGACTAAAAGCTGCAAATATACAGGTACATAGATTTTATTTGTTCTCATTAGTGCCTACATTTTTTTTTCCTGACAGTCTAATTCTACCTCATCAAGCCTTTACCTGTATTTCCGAGTAGTTTCATTTTCTACGCACATGTCCTTCCCAAGTCCTAGATAGCTTCAATACAGCTCCTTCTGTCACATATCACTTTTGCAAAAGCACTAATCAAGCTTTCACCTTCATTCCTCCTCCTCATGACTCACATCTATCACAAAGCCACAGGAACATATAAAGGAAAATGATAACCAGCTTAAAATAAAATAACACCCTCAACAAATGTTTATTTATTCCTATACTTGACTAAAGAAAAGATTTATAAGCCTTCCTGGCTTTGATATTCAGTTGTAATATCAGCCAGAAGTTAAATGCTCCATGGGATAAAGACCTTCATTGTTAAAAGGAGTGCAGAGCTTGAGTTCATTCAAACATTGAGAGAGTCAATGAAGTAATTTACTTATAAATTAGCTGTCAGAATTCTCTGGACCAATGCTAGTCTGCATTAAACTAGCAGTACAGATTTAGTTGTTAAACAGTAGCTGAGAAATTGTGTAAATGAGCAATTATCAAGTTTGGAATAAAAGAAATACAATAAATATTTGATGATTCTGAAAAATTTAATTTTTATTTTATATTAACTTATCAAGTAATAAACCCCCTAAATTGATCAATATTTCTAACCAAGCAATTTAGAAAATACATTTAAAATTAAGAGTCCATTGAACAAAGTCGCTGAAGGTTGTTTCTTTTTCTTGGTTTAAAAATGATGGGTTTGAAATTTAATTTTTAAGAGTTTAAAATAAAATATTTGGCAAAACAAAAATGGTAAGACTCCTCTCAAAGTCGAACATTTTTTCTAATAGTTTTTTTTCAGTTTCTACCATTTTAAAGTTTGCTTGTTTCATACAAACTCTTCACAATAATCAAGAATAAAATCCATTGTCTGTGAGAAATGATTGGCACATACAACTAGTTTAAAAATACTGCAAATTATGCAATTATAAACAAAAGGGCAGTTCTGTATTGCCAAGCAACACTGCGCAGTTAGACTTACTACTGCTCAGATTTAGCAATACAATTACATATCTGAGCAATCTAAATCAATGTGATTGAAGTCTTCTAAGCAGGAGGTGAATTTACCAAATGTTCTGAAATTACCCCATCTTCCCTAATTTTAATATCTGGAACCAAATCTCGAGAGTATCTTCTACCACTGTTGAGGTCAACAGTACACGTAGATAGCTTGTGTCTCCAACGGAGGGAGCGTGCAGTGCAGACCATCTTTTTGAGATGTTTTATAGGATTTCACTTTCTCTAGATTACACAATTCATTTCTGCATTCTCTGTTTCTAGTGAATGTTAACTTCATTTCCTTTTCCTGTGGAGAGACAGAAATCAGTAACAGATAAAAAAACAACAAAGAAAAAAAAAGTCAAACCAGAAAAAAAACCAAAAAAAACCAGTCTAAGAAGTTTCTTCTACACTTCTTAGAAAATAAAGGTACATCTGTATGGACATTCGCCTTTACCTATCACACTGGGGCTGAGAACGCAAGGCTTCTCTGCCCAGCAGGTAATGCATTTGTCATCTGAAACAGCACAGCTGGCACTTGGCCCCTTGGTCCTATTCAACACACACTGCTGACAGTTTTACAGGTACAGACTTTTCCCATTTGATGCTATTGCTCCAATTTTTTTTCCTAAAAACTCAAAGTACAGAGAGGCAACAGGGATTGGTAAAAGCAGAATACTTTTGTATGTGACAAAAATAAAGGTAAGGCATCCTATGCTGCATGGTATTTCATGCACAGTTGTGACAATTACAAGAAAATATAATTTAGAACCCCACAAAAATTCTGCTACAGCTTTCATCAGGAAATAATTGTGTTAAAACCCAGAAATAAAATGAATGGAAGGGAATTTATGAAGAAGAGCAGAATGCACTCTTACTAGTGATTAGAAAGTACTTCTCCTGTTCCGTAACTCATCTGATGTTGAAAAAAATCGTAGTTGCACTAAAGCTTGGTAGAGAGGTGTCATGTATATTATATCAATAATGTCTATATTTCACATTATCAGTCTTGAATGAAACAAATTCTCCATACAAAGTAGTATTAAGGAGATGATAAAGATGGCATGCTTTTCTGCCTTCCAAAAAAAACCTGTTGGGCTAGACATATTTTTAAATTTAGATTTGAAAAGAGTGCATGTGTGTTTAGTTTTTCAAGTATATCAACCTCCAATGTATGACAGTCAGTGTTTGGGATTTCATAGGAAAGATAGTCACAACCATCTCAAACAATGTGTGTCACACGTCTGAGGGACTGACAGGATCCTTTCTGGAATGCATGAAACACATGGCAAAGCCCTTAGAGCATGTCAAATTGTTTAAATGTTATGAATTACACCTTGATGAAAGTGGTTCCTATTTTCTCTACAGCATCTGTCAACAGACCACACACCAGCAGTTTTCTTCATAACGGTAAAATGAAACATTTCAAAACTGGACTGAATTCAAAATGGAACTGTGTTTTTCTGTGGCCTGTCTATCCAGTCCACTGAGCAATTTCTTAAAAGCTGCAAAAGAGTAGCTCAAAAAGTCTTTTTGGAATAATCAGAGGGATAGCCTTCAACTCTGTATTGACTAAGGATCCGGGAAATCTTACTGGGGCTTCTATGGTCCCAGTAAGAGAAATTATGCATGAACAGTTATTTTGTATAAGTTCATATTTTTACACAGTATGTCTGATGCATTCTTACACCTCTATTATTTATTGCTTGAGACTACTAGACATTTTATGGACATCTGACAGTCTAGGTTTCCAAGTACCAGGGAAAGCCATCAAAAGCTATAAAAATGCAGCATAAATTACATCTTTCACGCTTTTTTATGTGATACAGGACTTAATGGTAAAATAGGTGAAATCTCATGTTATAGAAGGTCTGGATGTATTAGCAATCTGGATCAAACTGAACTTGGAACCTCTACCCTCATTACTTAGGAGGGCACTGTTTCCACCTACTGGACTTCTGTCTCTTCCAGTACCTCACAATAAAGTTATGTCGTTGAAGCAGTTTAAAAATATTTGTATTGCTGCATGACTTGCTCCTCAGGGACAGAGAGGATTTCAGCCAGTGTGACACTCTATACACAATGTACTAAACTGATTTAATCTATAACCTGGCCTTGAAAAGTAACTGAAGTTTGCTGGGAACATTTTCTAGAATCACTTAAAGGTCTATCAGCTATCTTCTTTAAATTAATGTGACATTAAATCAAGCCAAATTCCCACCAATGCACGATATGATAATTCCCATTCCAGTTATTCCTTTATCTGATTGCACACTTCCATGGGCTTTTATGTCAGAGGAATGTTTAAGCTATGCCTGATAAACTAAGTATGCAGGACATACATACTTGTTATTGTTTTGCATTTGACACTCGTGAAATATAAGCATAGATTATTATGGTTATGGATTTCAAAACTGGCTAGTACAATTATTCCTCTAATGTCACCCTAAGGTACCATTGAAAGTAGCTTTACAGCATTTAATTTCTCCAGTAAGTATAGCACCAGCCATATAACTTATGAAAACAGTACACATATGATGAAACAGAGATTCTTCTATCTCCTGTAGCTTCTAGTATCCCCATAGTATGATATATAGTGATTCCATGCAATAAGTAGAAAGCACGATTAACTTTTCTGCTTGCATAATGTAAGCCAAAAAAGTAGCAGAAAATCATGTTGGCTACTGAGCATGTTCATTTCCTTTTACAGTTGGAACTGGTGATGGATGTTTGTGTCTTGAAAGAAGGTCAGAAAACTAGATTAACAACTCTCCAACAGAGGTAGTTTATTATTTGGTTCTGACATAAAGAAAAGGCACTGCAGACTAAACAAAATACACTTTAAAATCTGTAGTATAATATATGCATTTACTCTAGCTTCACATTAATCTGGAACAGGGTCAGGATGTTCATTAAATTTCTTCCTCCTGCCCACTGGCCAAAGCCTGATACATTAACTATGTTCTATCAAAGATATTCTTCATGTGAATGCATATACTGGCAAATTAAGAATAGGTAAATTCATGTTTCTGATGCACATGAAACGTGCACAAACATTAAGTTGCATTATGTACTAATTCACATTTACTTAAGATTCAGTGAAGCACGGTTTATATCAGCTAGAGTTTTATTTTAAGACATTCAAGTCTACGCTGTCTTCTCCCATGGAACTGTCTTTATTCCTCTTTATGCCACCTTATCTTTCCTAGGGAAGTTTAAAAAAAACCCAAACAACAACAAAACCCCTACAAATAGAAAACCTCAAACCTTCTTGTATTATGAACAATATGACAGACCTCTATTTTCTCCACAGAATGACTCTGAACCCACAAAGAAATGTCATTTCAGTGAAAATAGAGTAAAGATCTTTATGGTACATTCTTCTCTTTACTCTCTCCTCCTTCCCTAAATTAACCTTTTTCACAAAAGTATATATAAAGATATTATGGTATTTTGAAATTGCAAAAAGGAACATTTTCTCTGCTTTCTTTGTACCAGAGGAAGCTTTCTGTGTGTCCCTACCACTTGACAGAATTCCATAAACAACTCAGCGAGAAGGAAAGGAGGATGATATTGCTATTTCTTTTACGTATGGCAGGTTGCCAATAGTAGAGTTTCTGCTGCCTTTTCAAAATCTTAATTTTAGAAAATCTAAATAATGGAAAAGATATTTTTCCTCAAAGTTGTACAGGAAAGTCTTAAATAGTAATTATTGTATATACTCTTCCATATTAATTAGCATGTTAGATGTGTTCACACATATTCTAAGTCACTAAAACAAAAGTCTGAAAGATACAACTTTCCTATGAGAAATTGAAGTCTCAGTTAATTAAAACTGACGGCAAGAATTTTGCCAAAGTTTGTGGCATGTATAGAAAACAATATTTGAATAAAACTTGTAACAAAGAAACCAATGAATATGTGTCTATATATATGAGTATTATTAAAGCTTTTCACAATTATCATTCATGGAAGACACTGGAGCACAGTATCACTTCTTAGAAGGAGAATTTGAATGTCATGGATTCTAACGTTCCCTGTTCCAGCTCACTCAAAACTACTGGGGTGACTTTGCTGTGAAAGCATTATTTGTCAGTTACCAGAGGTATCTTATTTACTGCTGTCATGAACTGTGGATTTCCTATTTATTCCTGTAACATGCTCTGATGTAACGCAGACACTTTAGCATTCATAAAATCTTGCTTTCATGCCAAGGCAGCTCTTCTAAACACATCTGATTCACACCACATCATGAAGGAACTAAGCACAATGGTCTCCAAAGCTGCAATCTCACACTGACCTCTTTGGTAGGAATGTCACTCTTACTCCTTTGTCATTCTGCCCAAAATCTCCTGCACATTCTCTCCTGGGCTGGTCGAAAGTGAAATTGCAACAGAACTCCATGAAACACATGGGTCTCTGTTGCAAATCAACTGTTCCATTGATTCTTCAAAATCCATTGTCCCAGCTTACACTGACATTTTATCTGGCCCACATTTTGGGGGATTTTTCCCTAAATAACTGCTGAGTTACTAGAAATATGGGAAATGGAAATTTTCTATGAATTTTACTTTACAAAATTTAGATTTGCCTAATACCACACATGTTGGAAATACACCACACTGATGAAAAACAGAAAACCTGCTGCTTCCATGATGCAGCACCCTATGCAGTTGCATCATTTTACATTCTGGTAGGGACAAGAAAATTCTTGTGCATCATCCTGGTTCTCACAGTTGCCAACTTAAACTTTGAAGCCATTTGAAGCTATGTAAGTGAATGTTATGTGGGTTTTATTGTTAGCTTCCTCCTAAAGAATACAATATTCTTTTCAAAATGACTTCTGGCTGAGAATTTTCATTAAAAAAATTCTGCAGCAAATTATTAATTTCATTTCACAGGAAAATAGCTTTATGAGGCTATTCTACTGAGAGGGTTTGTTGTGTGTCACTATGGAAAGTTGTGCTTCTTTGCTAATTTTCTTTATTAATGCAATACAGTATGTCTACTCCAACCTGTTAGAACTGATTAGAAATTGCTGCTTGAGCTGAGGTCTTTAAAATGGGTCCTTCAGCTCTTTATTCAGTGTTTTTATGGTCTTGCATTCAATTTTATTTACTTTAAATTGCAACAGTTTCCTTATCCTTTCTCTCAAATTTTGATGCTTATGCTAAAAATAGAACATTGTTTAATATCCAAACATTCTAACAGTAATTAAAAGGTTCTTCATGCTCCTAAATCACTATACATTCATACAGGTCTCTAATCTTACACTTTTAGAAGAAGCTCCAGTTTATTTGCTTTATTTCCACGTGCAGAGCAATAGGCTATGGTTTTACATGTCCCTAAAATTAACTGTATCTCATAATAAATACAAATGCTTTGCACAAGAACTGGGCCCTGATGTTCAGGGGATTAAAAGGAGTATATTTTGCTGATTCACCCAAATGGTTACAAAGGCCTATTTATGATAGTTTGTGATTAAAACCTTAAACTATTATAGTTCTTAAGTACATGCTTAACTTTTAATTCAATAGAAGCATTCACCTGTTTGAAATGCTTAAATGCTTTGTTGAATTGTGACACAAATAAAGTGAACAAGCAATGAAGAAAAGGAGCAATAACATTTACTTATGCAGTAAATACTCTGAAGCATATTTCAAGAAGTTTCCCCATCCACCACCCAGGCAGCTGCAAGCTGTAAGCGCATGCAAATTTGCTTATGCTAACAGTGAACCTGAAATGCTCAGATCTGTTTCTTCTCTCTTCTTATCCAAGGGAATACGTATCTGTCTTTCATTCTGCCTACCTATCTATCTTGAAACACCTATGCTTACTTACCATGTTGTCCTATGAACTTCTTTAGACAACATGTGCTGAAAAATCAAAGATGAAGTTCTGGCTCCTTTACAATGCTTCAGTGAAAACAATCTGAATACAGGAAAAAGTTACCAGATCGTTCTAATGAGGACATCTGTTCAGTTAAACAAAAGTTCTCAGGTAGGCTTTCCAAACAAACAGCTATACACAGAAGTATTTTGTAGACTCCCCTAACATTGCACCTTCCTCCAATAAATGCACTCTCAAATTGCAATTAACTTCATGTGTTATCTTCTCTCTTTTATTTAGTTTTTGACAGCCATTTGAAACTCTTCCATTTATCAAAACATTTTACTAGTGTTTGATATAAATAGGCTTGATCTACCTATTTAATCTTGATTTTGGCTTTCATTTTGAGTTACCTAATTTATCCTCACGTGTCACTTCAGATTAATTTGTTATGTTAAGTACTTGCCAAATAAATAATGAGCATTCAAATGAGTCCATATAATTCAATTATTCCTAACACTTTTAATATTTTACTACTGTATCAGGCTCATGGTTGAAAATATGACAGACATCAGATTTCCAAGAGCCTCAGTCTCTTGCTTCTGAACTATTTTTACTTTTAGGAAACCCCAATCTAATGATCTGTAGTAATAACAAAGGGGCAATTCTTTGTAGTGATCCCTGCAACCAGACACTCTTGATGTCACTTACTTCAGTACCAAATTTAAATTGCTGTAATGTCCCCGGCTACTAATAAAAACTATTATTTTGGAAAGGAGAAAGTTGATCAAGAGTTTAAGGTTATTTAATGAGAGATTTTTTTTCTTTATTTTTCTTAAGAAAAATATGTCTCTGTGTTAATGTTGTTTCCTACCTGACACTTGCATAGCAGCCATAGGTAAGGCTACTAACTGCATCTGGGATGCTGCTGTGTTGAAGAGTCTATGTGAATTAAAGGCCTTGTAGACCATGAAGGAAAGAGGAACAGAAGCATAAGCAGACGAGGTGACACCTCACCACTCACCAGAAGTGTGTGGGAAAGGGATCCATATATATTATTCCCAACCCCTGAAGCTGCCTTTGCCACAACAAGTTCCAGATTGGAAAGAGTTCATTTTCATTAGAAGCTGGGAGGGGACATAGAGGCAGAAACTGATCCAAACTGGTCAAAGGGATGATTGATACTGACATTATGCTCATAAGGGTGGAAGATTCATGACTCAGGAGCACATAGGGCATCAGTTTTCCATATGGGGAGCAGTTTGCACTGCATATCATTTGCTTTGTATATGCCTCTGTTGTTATTGCTGTTAATGTTTTTTACTTCTCCTTTTCTGTCCTGTTAAACTGTTTTTATACCAACCCACAGGTTTCACCTTCTTTGTTTCTAATTCTTCACCTCATCCCACCAGCAGGGGAGGAGTGAAGGAGCTGCCATGTAATTCTTTGTTGCCAGCTGGGGCTCAACCACAAAACAAAATCCAGGTTGAGACAGTTTGAGTCATATTCTTATTCATTTTTCAAAATGTAGCCTGTCTCCTGGGATTGAGTCAAATACTAAAATATTCCAAGATCACTCACAAATTCCTTTGAGAGTTCTTTCAACACCATTGTAAGAGGTGGAATACTATCTTCTTGAACAAAAAATACGCAGTTTCAAGGATCTGATTTTTACCACATTTTCTATGGCTATTTATTGACAAAAATTAAACAGAGGGTTTGAAAAGACAAGATCAAAAAGAAAAAAAAACAGACTAGGCTTTGGCACGTATTTCACAAATTATATCCACAATTACACAGTTAGCACTCCTCCTCATTCTGTACACATCCTTAGGAATGGACAAAAGGAAGAAGCCACTTGGATTGTGAAGTCCAGTCCCTTGAAATCCCTGAAGGCAATCAATAAACTAGCAGGATAACATATACATATCCTTGCATACTGCCAGGAAGAAAGCATTTTCAACACTTTGTAAGAAAATAAAAAATGAACATCCAAAATGCAGAAATATAAGCTCCCATGACAGAGAAGAAAGGCTTGAGAGAATCACTGTCATCCCAGATCTTACCACTACTAAGGAATATATGAAAGATTTTGACGCCACACTAACACTGACCATAACCCAACCCTAACCCCTAACACTAACACCTAACGCTAACCCTAAACCTAACTCTAAACCTAACCCTAACACTAACCCTAATCCTAACACTATCACTAACCCTAAAACTAACACTAAAATCTAACACTAACCCTAAATCAAACCAATCTATATCCCTAACCCTAACCCTGAACCCTAATTTTAACCCTAACTCCTAACCCTAACCCATACGCTTACCCTAACCCTTACCCTGTCACCCTAAAGCCTTATCCGAACTCTTACACTAATGCTAAATCCTAACCCTATACCCTAACCCTAACCCCTAACCCTAAGTCTAACCCTAACCCTAACTGTAACCATAACCCTAACCCTGCTTCAGTAGCTTTGGAATACTTAGAAAGACCACAGCCTATACAGTGTCACATCTCTAGTCCTTCTAGTGAATCCCTGCTCCTACAGAGACCCCAGGGTCTTAAGATGTCACAAGTTTCTCAAAGAACCCTGTATATTAATGCTGGAACTGAACACCAACATCCAGCCAAGGCAGTAGTGATACAAAGCCCTTCTCCAATGCATTTGGTCTATTCTTAGTTTCCAGAGGGGGATGTAAGTGTATTGCCCAGCAGACCAGTATCAGTGTTACTCATCATGTGAAATGGTGATAACGATTCTAGCAGGTAGGAAGCAGTTCATTAAAGATCTCTGAGGGGCTTTTCATTTCAGGTCTTTTACGAACCGTTTTTAACTGTGTCAAATAAACAAACAAAAAGTCATATAGAAGCAGAAGATTATCACTACTGATCTAGGTACCATGGAATTGGGTTGTAAATTATACCATTGGCACAACCTGGTGAAGAGTGAGGTTTTTGCAACACGATCTCAAGTTCACTTCCTACTTGTTTGTGCATTAAATTAATTTTCTGCCAAAAAAGTGACCTGAAAAGAACCTTTGTGTACCAGTCATTAAGTTTAGATCCTAGATTGAAATGTTGCTTAGATCACTCATGTTAGATGTTTTTTACCTCTTCTCTCTTACGTTCGCTTATCTGGACTATTTTCGGTGATTTCAGCGGTGACAAAACAAAATTATACTTGCAAATTTCCTCTTACCCATAGCTGCCTGCATGCAGTCCTAGCCAGAATACAGCCCTTGGCACTAACAGTCTGACAGCAAGGGAATGATATTTCCATCTGCAGTAAAAGAGTTAATGGGAAAAATCCACCTTCAGGGCAGTCATCTGAGGTCAAACACTGTGAAATGGTTTAGGGGCCAAATTGCTTTTCTGTGTAGGAAACAAACACCATTTCTCACATAATTTCAGAAGATGATCCTTGATATTTTCCAGAAAAGCCTAAGAAGATGTAGTATAAATGAATTTCAATGTACTCATTAATGAGCACACAGAATCTTCAAGTTAGTTTGTTAAGTATAATTATACTTCATTCAGTCATTTATTTTTATTAGTCATTTTATGTTGCTGTAGTAATTATAGCTAATTTTCATGTGGGTTGGCAATGGGAGATGGTTTTTTGCAGGTTTGTCACAGAAGTGGACTTTAGAGAAACTGATGTTATGTGATTGTTACTGACTGCACTTGGAAAGGTTACAAGGAATACACTAATTGCTTTACATTCATACATTTGTCCAAGAAAAAAAAAAGCTACACTACGAAATGGGCGAGGAAATAAACTATAAAACACAGGAGAAGCTCTGGTAAATACAAGCAAGAGATTTTGATTACTCAGATGTAGACTGGAATACATTAAGGAAGATAGAAGGTTCATGTGGATTCGGTGTGTAATTGCTTTGAAACTCCAAGTTATGTGTGAATGCCTAGCAGTAAGATGAGAATATTACTGAGAAGTACAACAAAAACTATGAGATATATAAAAGTACTGAAAAAGCTAAACAACATTTATTTCAGCCTCAGTAAGGGGCTGAACCAAAGCAAAACCTGTAACAATTGATGGATGAAGATTTTTTAGCCCATGTGGCAAAAAAAAAAAAAAAATCATGCATGCTATGTGGGAAGAATCAACAGAAGTAAAGAGTTTGTACTAAAAAATCAACAGTGCACAAAACACATTTTAAGTCAGCTGATTTTTCAGAGGTTGGGTGTGAAATTACAGGGCAAGGTAGAAAGAAAAAAGAAGCAGGAGATTCCCTTCTGCAATAAAATCTTAAGCAGTTATTACTAGCAGAAATCTAAAAGGCCTAGAAAGCTCACAGTTTGTTAATTACCATTAACAATGCACCTATAATGACAAAACAATCATTCTAAATGGAATTGTTCTCAGAAGGGAAGCTGTGAATGTCATATTGTCAGAGACACTTAGCATGCGATGGAAAAAAATCACATTAAGAATACAGGAGAATGAACTTAACAGGGAAGGGTTAAAATAATGAAAAATAAACAGAGACTGCACTTCATAATCTGGCTTTAATATGACTCAGACACTGCGATAAAGTCAGCTCACACCCCAGCAGAGTGACAACGGCTCTGTCAGCCACCTTGGCTAGAGATGAGCAGGGGTCAGAGGCTTCAAATAGGCTCCACACCTGAGGAGCTGGTAAGGCCCATACTGCAGCTCAGGTGCCACCCACCCCCAGCCAGCACAGGTGGACCACAGGAAAAGACTTAGAATCATAAAATAGGTCAGGTTNAAGGACTTGTAGAGTCCAAGACCCTCCCTGTATGCTATTGTTACTACTTATTGCTCTCCAGCAACAAGCAGTCTCTGACTGGACAGGCACTACCAGTGCTCTCCAGCCTTGCCTTCTGAGGCCTGTGCTGGCTTCTAGAGCATGAGGGTTTAGTTTTGTGTTTAAAAGAAAAGGGAAAAAAAGCCTATTAGTGAAAGTAAGTTTTGGGGAGAAAATTAAAATTAATGGTTGCAATGAAAGACAGGCAGAAGCAAAAGAGAAGCTTCAAGTGGACAGCTAAATGCCTCCAGCATATTACTTACCCCATGTATCTCAAAAGGCACATTTTGCATTATTCCTATGCTAATTTAAAAATGAGTTACCACTCCAGGGAGTGTCACTTGTCAGTCTCCACTTCTCTTAGGTTTGTTCTTCCACTTCCACTGCTTCTTTGCTCCCAGTTCCCTGAGAGAGAGATAAGCTGATCGTATCTATCTTGTGTGACAAGGTTTTGGTGGTGGTGGGCTTACCAGGGTGTCTCCTGGGAGAAGCTGTTAGAAACCTCCCCTGTGTCTGATAGAGCAGATGCCGGCCAGCTCCAAGACAGACCTGCCACTCACCAGAGCTGACCCCATCAGCCATAGTGGTACCACCTCTGGGATAACACATTTAAGAAGGTGTAAAAAACCCTGTGCTACAACTGCAGCCAGAAGAAAGGAATGAGAGTGTGCTCCAGATGCTGGAGATGAAGGCTGTGGTGAAGGTCTCTGCAGCCCATGGAGGTCAATAATGAACCAGATATCCACCTGCTGTCCATGGAGGAACTCATTTCTGAATAGATGAATAAGCCTGAGGAAGGTGGTGACCCTATGGAGAGCCCATGCTGGAGCAGGCTCCTGGCAAGACCTGTGACCACATGGAGGGAAGATTCCACACTGGAGCAGGTTTGCTGAGCAGGACTTGTGACCCTGTGGGGAACCCAGGTCAGAGCATTCCATTCCTGAAAGACTGTACCCTGTGAAAATGACAGGTGGAAGGGGTCAGCACTGGAGCAGACCATGAAAAACTCCAGCTCACGGTAAGTATTCATGTTGAAGAAGTTCATGGGGGAGTGTCTCCAGTGAAAGGGATCCTACACTAGTTAAGGGGAAGACAGCAAGGAGGAAGAAGCAATAGAGACAATTTGTGATGAACTAGCCATAACCCTCAATCCCCATCCCCCTGCACTGCTCAGGGGTAGGATATAGAGAAATTATAAATGCAGTTGAACCTGGGAAGAAGGGACGGGTTAGGGAAAGGTATTTTAAGATTTGGTTTTTATTTCTCATTACTTACTCTGATTTGACTGGTAATAAATTAAACTAATTTCCCCAAGCTGAGTCTGGTTTTGCCCATGATGATAACTGCAGAGTGATCTCCCTGTTCTTATCTCAATGAGCCTTTTTTTGTATTTTTGTCCCCCTGCCCAGTTGATAAGGGGTAGTTATAGATTGCCCTGGTGGGCACTTGGCATCCAGTCAAGGTCAACCCACCCCACTGACTCAGGGAGCTACAACAGTACAACATCAATCGTCAACAGAAAGCAAAATCAATTTTGTCCTTGTTTTAAGATGAAATAACATTTGGAGTGATCCCTCTCTGTTTTGATTTAAGCAGTGTTTTTCTTCATTGTTAGAAGGTAAAAGTTTGGGTGGGTTATCTATCCTAAGATAACATATTTCTTTTTAATATTTGAAAAATAATTTTATGTCTATTTCAAATTTAGAAGGTATTAGTCCAAGAGAACTAGCAGAAGATTAAGGAAGAAGCAGAAGTGGGAGCTTTCCGTACACATAAAATATTTTTCTGTTTAGAACTCAGAATTTTGAATTTTTGTTACCAGTTTTGAAGTAAACAAATTGGATAATAGTAGAGGCCAAATGTTACAGAAGTTGGGATGTTAACTTTTAATTAACATAGCCTGATTCATTTGCCCAAATAAATTCCCCTCATGATATAATGAACTAGATATTTATTTCTTAATGTCTGGGAATCAAAACAAATCCTGGAGGTCACTTACATTCGGAGGTTTTGTTCTGTCATTATATACTCATAAAAGTTAATAGTCCTTGCTGCTTGCCTGAGTTCAATATTAAATTCTAAGATGAGTTAAGAGAATGTGTTAATTACTGTTCATTACCGTAAGAGTTCATGTGAAACTATTTGGAAATTACAGTCAACAGAGCTGATGGAGAATATGATGGGTGGGTTGGTGGTTTTTTTTAGGTGAGGGGTTGACATATTAGTAGAGAAGGTCAGAGGAGTGGTAAAAGCTGATCTGTCAAAAGTGAAACTTTTTGACAGTGTCTGTCTTGTTCAATGAAAGGTTAATGGGAAAAGATTTCCTAATCTTAAACAGGGATTAATTCCTGCTCACACTACAAAGATCCAGTCACTCCTTGTGGTACAATGATTCGCTGTATAAGAGACTTTTGGTTGACTATCTCTATTTGATTAGTTTTAAATGTGGAATATCTACCAATATTTCTCTGTGCTGGGAGCATATGCGATCATCAGCAGGTTTTGGGATATTTATTCAAGTGCTATTTTTCTCTCTGAAGTTTTCATTAAAATTCTTCAGAAGGATCTGGGTTCTTGCCAATAAAGATAGATCTCGAAGAGATGACAAGGATTTTAACAGTCTTTCTAAGGGCTGATTGTAAACCTGAATGGGAGATGGATTTCCAAGCTCACAAATTTTCTTGATTTTTTTTTTAAAAGAAATGTCTGTGTCTTTCAACAATATTAATATTTCATTGTAGCACATTCTTAGTCACCCTCAATCCACCTATCTGTCTCTCTTTGTATGCACAAAATCTGAGCTGGCAGTCAGGAATATTTTGTGACTAGATATACTGAGAAAATGGAGTGTAACACTGATACATCTTTTCTTGCATGAATTAGTTTAGTATACTTAGCCAAGGTATCTTATGCATAACTATATGGGAAATATCTCACCCAAGATACCTGACTATGGAGACGCAAACACCAATCTCCAATTTTCCTGGCCAGGGCTACAATACTGTGAAGTTATTTGAGGTGGAGTAAAGGACTTCTTGCATTCACCATTGAAGCCATTTAACTCGTCAACAAACCAATCAAGGTCTCTTAAGAGAGGTGTGTGTGGGGTGAGAGTATTGAAATGGAGCCTGCATATTTTAAACAAAACATGGTCCTGCTGATTATTTCCACATTTTATGTCAAATACTTGTTGGCTGCTCTATACATTCTCTGTATCTAAATACTTTTGTGGCTTTTTAGCAGGTGAGCTGAAAATTAAGATCTCTCAAAATGGGAATCAAATCTGAAGGAGGCACCTGGGCCCCCAATTCAGGGTTATGATTTTTCATGATGTGCTCAGGTCTTTTTTAGGACCTGGCTTTAAATTATTTGTACATAATTTAAGACACAGGAAGAGAGGCAGGATGTTAGGATATTCATATTATGTCTATCTAGCAGACTGTGGGCAGCAAAATGCATTCTGCCTCTACACTAGGCAGCATCCTTGAAACTATGACTGCATTCCTTAATCTTGTGAGACATACAGAACTGAAGATATCTGTGTGGGTTTGTTTTCCCCTCTTCAACACAGATCCTTTCACCAGTCCAGTTCACAATGCAAAAATAGTTATGAGTAAGCAGTGATTCTGGTTTAGTTTTTAAAGTAATTTACCAGGAAAAAATTACCAGCAGCTTTATTGGTTAAAGAAGGCAGGTCTGCTGAGCTGATTAGTGTTCTAGTGAAGACAGTTTTACTTTACTTTATAAAGATGGGGAACATGATCTTAATTACAGGCCACTATGAGTATGGGTAGTGGGAACATTCCAAATGGTGAGTTGAAATCCTGGTATCACCAATGCCAGTGACAAAATTTCATTGACTTTATGTCTTTATTTGAGACAGGCTTGCCAACAAAAGAACCTGAACTTAGCGGCAGCTTACTAGTTTCTAGAAATCTGATCAGGTGATATCAGCTGATCAAGCCAGGTGATATCAAGCTGTTGTAGTCTCTTTTATTTTTAATTTTTTTGAGTCAGTGAAAATTAGAGATAAATGAGATATTATAAAAAATCAGTTTGAAAATGCACATTGAAAGAGACTTTAATTGAGATAAGAGTGTTTAGAGGGAGAAATGCACACCCTAGTAATATAAAAGTTCCTTTCTTTTTTTTCTAAATTAATTTTCCCACATAGAAATCATTACATATTACCTGGAGAATTAGATGATCTGAAATAATGTTAACTTTTACCTAAGAATAAAAGGAAAAGAAGCAGCATAATTGTGAGTTAACCATTAGAAAGTCCTTAGTGCTAAAACATGTCAAAGGTCAGAATACTCATAATTTATAATTGACATCAAAAGAATAAAAGACTACTTAGAAGAGCTCCTCTTCAGAGAAGAGTTAGAATACCATACAGCTAATAGCATTTTCTTCATGAAGACAACTTTTTCAGTGAATATAATAAGCTGATCCATTAGACAGACCTATTCAATATAAATCCACTTAATATTAACACCTAAAAGGTTTAAAACATTTTAGTGATCATCTTGCACATGTCTGTTGTTAAAAGGCAGAACTATGTTTGCCCTGTCTCTCATACACACAAATCTCGACACCTAGAAATATGAAAACGGTTGACAGATGGCCTTTAATGCATAAAAGAGTACGATGGAACAGTAGACATGTCTGAGTATTGCTCATTGTCAAAAAACCCAATAAGCCTAATCCTTCAGAATGCTTAGCAGTATAAAAACCCTTGCAACCAACAAAAATCATTAACAGCTGGTAGGATGAGAAAGTAGTAAGCATGAACTGCTTCCTCTCTAAGTGGGTTTAAATCTCTTTAACATACACATTTGATGAAGATTCTTTTCACTCTAACAATTTTATAAAACTATAATTACACCATTTTTGATTCACTTGTGGCTAACATTTTTCTGTGGAGATCTTTACAAAAGTTCTTCAAAGTGCGTTGTTTCTTCAAGGCAGAATTTTTCAACTTATCTTGATTTACACATCATGTTCGGGTAGCAAATGCCAAGTGTGTTCTTAGATCTAAAACAATTTGAGGCATGAAAAGGTTTAACTAAATATATTCAGACGGTCTTTAGAAATGCTGTTTCAAGAACAAGTCACATGTTAGCTGGGTGTATAGTATTCTAGAAATATCCTGTCATTGCTGCTGCCAAATTGGTATTAATGTCTTTTGGTTGACTTAATGCATATGCTCACACCTAGAGACCTGCTTCTTTTTTTTCCCCAAATGAAATGCTAACTACTTCATAGAATTTTTGAATCTGTGCTAGTAACAGAAACTGGATAAAAATTGCTGGATTGCAACATGATGGAATCTTGTAAGGCTTTCCAAGAAAGACTTTTCTAAGGGGAGGTGCAAGTGAGGAAAGATAATTTGATCCAAATGTGGTAGATTAGGGGCTAAATGGTTTTAAAAGTTCCTCCCAAAGGTACTCTCACTGTAGTATTCTGGCACATTCATATGCTTAATAGCCTCTTTTTAATTGCTAAATTATAGTGAAAGTGTTTGGATATTTTATCTACTGCTGCACTAGGAAGGCTCTTCCTGTAGCTAGGAAAAAATAAGTTTCCTTTTCAACCTGATTTATTATATACATGCGTGTGTGTGTTTAAAAGAAGTATTTGTTTATATATTGAAACCTGAGTTTCTTAGAAATATTTCTGTGCTCCTCTGCTTTATATTTTTGATAAATATAGTTAGTAGTAGAGTAATACAAAGTATTATAAAATACTGGAAATAATTCTGAAACTGGTAATATATAATGAAGTTTACAGTTTCAGCTTTGGGACTGTATGTATTAGCAAGAATCTATGTATGACTGTACTTATTAGCAAGAGAGAATAAGAAAATCTATTGGTAAGAGGGAGAAGAAAGAACTAGTGTTTTGGTATGGTATATTGATCACCCATCTAGTAGCAGTTACTCATGTGTTGAGATGCCTTAACTTTTACAAAAATATAACTTGTAATTTATCAGTGGGTAACTTTCTACCGTGAAGAACCTTTACCCTAAAAATTGCTCCACAAGTTCTTCATAAATAATCAGATTTGTAAATTCTCTGAACTACCAGCTGTTCAATGAAGATCAACTTCTGAATCATGCTTCAGCTAAATGTAGAGTTGAGCTGACTTTAAAGTTAGTCCTGCTCAGAGTATCTCCAAGAGTGAGTGTTTAATTGTGATTTTATGATGTGTGTGTTACATTAGTTATATTCAACTTTGCTTTGTTTTCTTTTTTTTTTTAGTTTTATTTTTTTATTGCAAGTCTGCTGGTCCCTGTACATTTTGCTAATTGTACATCTGTTCCCTGTGTCAGATCTTTTTGCAAAAGGCATATCTCTCTTTTGAAGACATTTTCTGCATCAACAATGCAACAATTATGTTAATCAAAATACCATGTCTACAGGTTCTTTAATATCTCCCTGGGTGCAGAAACAGGAATCGGTCTGTTTGTAAAGGATAAAGTTCAGTGTCACTCTGATATCATCTTCAAATGCAAAGGGCAAAGGCTTAAATATTTCTTCTGTCATTCTTTATTCTCAAAACAAGTTTCTGGCAATGAGTAAACCATACACGAACCTGTCTGTCCAACCTGGATTTTGGGTAGATATTTCACACCATATCGTCTGACTAGCCATTTTATGAAATTGGAGGTCCTAGAAGTCTAAACTCTTATGGCTTGAACTAGAGAACCTGGCTTTCCAACTCTTAATGATGGACTTTTAATAGATTTGTGCACAGTGGTATTAGAAACAAAAATATATATACAAACAGCTCAAACACAGTAACTACATTCAATACAAGTGATGCCATTCATTAATGAGAAATTTATTTGTCCTTAGAGGATTGCAACCTTGAACGCCTTGTTTTAAATGCAGTAGAAGTTAGTATTCTTTTGTTACATCAGCAAAAAAATAAACATTTTTCCATATTACAGTATTTTAAATGGTAAAAAGAGGTGCTTATATAGGAATATATTAGTTCAGATGATTTACAAACCTGAAGCTAATACTACTTCTAATGCACAATAACCAGAAATCTTCTTATGCTGTATCCCACTAGCACATCCTAGTAAAAAGCTAACTCTTTTTTATTACACCTCAGCAAAAAATTTAGACAATAGCATAGAAATTCATAAAACTCAGCATCTTTGCAAAGATTAAATTTGCAGTTTGAAATTTGAAGCAAATAACTTTAAAGCCTCTGATATACTGCAACTTAAAAAAAATAAATGCATCCCTTTTTATAACATTTCAGTAGAAAGCAGCTCAGAGTAAAAGTAACTTTTTAATAGATTTGTCAGAAGACAAGAATCTGAAACAAGTTGATTGAAATTCTTTTAAGTGATCTATGAAGTGTGGACAAATGCAACTATAAGCTTTTCATGGAACAGAATAATAAGACATTTTTTAAAATGCCTGAAATTAATAGGGCATATTGTTAGGTAAAATTCAGCACCTTTTCCAATTCCAGATTCCTAGAGAAAGGTAGTTACTATATTAAGGTGAAGGTGCCTTATTTTGTTTTCTTTCCAGTTTCCAATCAATATGCAAATTTAAAAAATGTGAAGTGTTGCTACAAGTGCATTATGGCACAGATAAGTGAATCTTTAAGAAGAATGGAAACTGCCACCTCTCAGTTTCTACAAATCCATAGATCTGAGTTCCTAAGATATACGGGATATTAAAAAATAAGAGAGCTGGTTAGAAATATATACTTTTAGTGGTGAGTGTGTTTCTTTAACAAATATGGATTTTAGTTATATTCATTTATAAAAACGAACCTTATAGGGGAAACTATGCTTTCTTCAATTCATTAATGTTAGCAGCAACAGGAAAATTAGGTTTTTATTTTCTTCCTCACCAGTAAAACTGCATTCAGACAACTTTCAGCAGGAAACTCTCCCATCTCTATCATCTGTCACAGTCATCATCAGTATTCCTGTAATGTCCCAGCACAATAAAATATCAAAAGCTTTTATTTTCACATGGTGCTACTAATTTACACTGTCTTGACAGATGGTATCATTTGGGCTAAAGAATAAATGGAGGAAAAGAACATTCATTCATTTCTGTGATAGGAGTTATGAGTCCTAAAGAATAAAACATAGGTAAATCAGGGAATGCCAAGGAGCAGGTAAGAAGGGACAAAATGTCAAAAAGAAAAAGAAAAAGGCTGCTTGGATAAAATATTCTATGTAGAGACCAAAAAAGCATAATGAGCTTTGGAAGCAGATCAGATAGATTGCTCCCTATTTGGAATATCTGTCTTGGATGGGGAAATATATAGGTAAAATGACTAATATGTGGCTCCCGGTTGTGATATATTCTCATGTGAGAAGGTATTTGAAGGGAAAATAGCAGATTAATGAGATTCTTCTGTTTCTTTTTGGTTTTGGTGTTTTGGTTGCTGTATTTGTTCACATTTGTTCAGTGGAATTTTGTGTTGGGTTGGGTATTTTTGTGTAGGTTTTTTGCTTGTTTGTTTGGGCTTTCTTGTTTATTTATCCATTTATTTATTTATTTTTATTATTGATATATTAATTTCTGCCAGCACAGCATGGGCAGGGCTTTTTAAGTTTACTTTTGTTCCTCTTCATAAATCTAAAAATTAAATTTTATTTACAATTGAAATTATTTTTATATTAACCTAATGTTTATCTAAAATATAGATTTGTCATATGCTTGCTCACAGACTAGTCAAAGCTTCAATGTGTTCCCTTTTGCAAAAAAAAAAAAAAGTACAGTATACATTGAGTCTAAGCTGAATAAACGTTTCCTTTTTAAATGATATATTCTGTCCCTAAGTATTAACATTTATTAAATTTAGAGTTTCTTTCTTCTTTACTAGATAATTTTTTTCCAATACCTTCTTACTTGATTTATAATTCATATCTTCCATTCTTAGGAGCCTGATTTAAAACCCATGAAAGCTACTGGAGTTTTAGTTGTGAGAAATATATGCAAGAAACTATTTTCCCACCCTGTTCCAGCTGTGTATTTCTCATGCTTATTTTCTCTTCAGGTCTGAGTATTTAATAGGATTTTTGTCTATTTGCTATGCTGCTTTTTCTGGCATTTCTTATTTGCTTCCCTGGCTTCTGTTCAGACCCCAAACCCCCAACCATTCAACACCTTCTTCCCAAATAATTACATTTGCAAGGGTCCAGAACTCCTGCATGCTAAATTATATTTTACTCAGGCTGTCCTTCTGGAAGAAGAAGCGGGGGGAGAAAAAAAAGCTTTAGTGTCGCTCTTGAAAATCAAATTGAAAAATAAAACGTGTTGCCAATAGCTGTTTTGTACCTTCAGAACTGCATGCATACTCAGGCAACTATTTAATATAAATATCAGAATTATTCTCCCCTGCATATATTCTCATTTAACTGTTCCTAAACATATTTTTACATTTATCTTATTTCTTCTGCTGCTGTGAAGGGGGCTGGGTGAGGAACTTTAATCAGATTCTCAGATACATGAAGCCATTACTTTTGGTCCTATGATTCTTCTGTCATTTTTCTTTCCCAACAATAATTTTGTTCTAACTATTCCTGATCAGTGAGTGAAGACAAGTCAGATACTGTTTGTTGAGGCTTATTCCCTTTTGTCCATGGTAGCTCACTGAGTCAGCGTGTGCTTTGGGCAATGATGATGGTTATATCACTCTGTTGATTTCACAGCTTCTAGAATAAATTATTCTCCATAAAATGTGGAGTCAAATCCCTTTCATGGTTAAACACCACCTATTGGTTATAAACAATTGTCCTCTTTTTTTTTTTTTTGATCTCACACACTGAGAGGGAATGGAGATAAGAGATAGTTTAAAAAAATAAACAGTAGCAGACAGAAATGGAACAGAAAAAATCATCATCATTTGTCCTTCCAGTACTTTGAGCCTTTTATACTTAGGTTTAGTCATATTTCTGACAGACTAGAGTGAACAACGACTGCTGTGGTTCTTCAGTAGTGCTCTTGTGTGAAATCCTCTGTGTCTTTTGATATCACAATATAAGACTGGCATCCTTTTTCTTGTCAACACATGGTGCTTCCAGCATGGGTTTGGGCAGTGGTAAAGGGGAATGCGTTCTTGCAAGCCTTCTCTCCATCTACTCCAATTTGATTTGCTCAGGAGTTTGCTTCCAGCAGGACTCCTTTGAGTGATGAACCCTGCTTGCAGGAAAATGTTCCTGAATGCTGCACAAAATACTGCTGCCACTCTTCTGTCCAGTAATCCAGTATTCATGGTTGCTGGTTTCCAAGGGCTGGATAAATTAATGATTATAATGCTGATGGGAAGGCCCATTTAGTTTGTCTCCATATTATAAAACTTTTTCTTGTTTCCTTAAGAACAGTTGTCAAACTCTATGAGCCTGTTTAATTGATTTAGGTGTTTGTGACTTGCTAATTTAAAAATCTTGGGCTTTATACACTGCTTGGTTATCATTGATCTAAGTGGCCTCTTTCTTTCAAGGGTTTTGGGGAAACTGTTGCTTTTAAATCCATCATTGGAATATGCAGTCCTAAACACAGTGAGTTTTCACAAACATACTCATGCGAACTTGGGTTGCCAGAAACTATGTAACACTTTTATTCATTTTTATTACATTGTGATGTATTATGTTTTAATTAATGTGACCTTTATTTCCCCTTTTTATTGGAATTAAATGATCTAGCAGTCTATTACTCGTAAGAAACTTTGGATTCATTCTGCAATCTGAAAACCCTGCTCACTTCAGCCTTTAGCTTTATTTAGTTTCTGAATGGGAGATTACAACATGAAACTAGAATTATAACTTTACATATGTGATACCAAATGGCAGGGAATGATGCCCAGACTTTCAAGAATTGAGAAAAGCTCTCATTTCTGTGAGGAATGTAATACAACTTTTTTACAACACTTCGTACATGAACCTTTCCTCTGCTCTGCGTCACCATGGTTGCTAAATGATTGTTTCCTCATGACAACATTGAGTATCTGCATTTCACAGTTCAGCTGTAAGACAGTTGACAATGAACTGTACAGTGAAGTGAAGTTTTTATTCTGAACTTAACACACCCTTCTGAGAGTATATAATTTTTTATTTAATAACTCTAATTCCACAGATGATGTAAAATACGGGCTAATTAAAGTTTGATCCCTGCTGGTAATGACAAAGCATTTATTACTACAAACAATAGTCTCACTGTCCTTGCCAAATCCTTTACTAGAAAACAGAAGGCTGAAGATTTTACCACTCAGCCAAAGTAGATAACAGCAGCATAGTAGCTGAGGATCTGCTGACTCCTGTCATAGCTTGTTTAAAACGTAATTTTATGGGAGAATTTATCAGAAGATATTAGCAATGGCAGTGAAAAATTTGAAACATAATCTTCAGGAGTCTGGTGTGCTTGAACTATTGTTTATTTTGTCCTCTCTTCTGAGTGTGCTGCAGACTATGTGGTTTTGTTAATTCATTGCAGTGGTTCCTCTGCAGAGACTAGCTCTCCTCATCAGTGTAACTGAACTAATTTTCCAACCTCTGCACTACTGCTATGCATGTAATAGCTGTTGCCCTCGTCCATATCTTTCCACTACCACTTTGGGATGCTTGGAATATAAACGCACTAAAGGAAACTGATACTTAAAATTCTTCTTAAAGTTCCTTCAAAGAAAGGAACTATCTGGATGTAAATAATCATTATTAAGTAATAAGAACTGAGTTGCAGGCCATTAACATAGTCAATCATTAATCCCAGAGAAAAGCTCTATTTTGAACTATCATTATTATTATTATTAAGACAGAAGACAAAGAATCAATCCCACTTGTATATTGACTCTTTAATGGATGATACTGCTGTTGTTATGATGCATAATTGCACTGCACATTAGCTAGTCTGTTTCCACTGTAATACTAGTAATAGTCAGTAAAGTAGGGAGAGAAATGCTTCCTAAATGTTAAATCCAAATATGAGAAATACATGAAGTCCCCATGCTCTAAGCAAAGTTACATGGAATTATTTTCTTTCCCAAAGAGGTACTTCATCTGAATAGATGTTCCCTCTAAGGAACTCTCTCCTACCTCACAATCCTTTCTCCTTGCAAGCACCAGAAATATACCTGGTTCAGAGACAGAGGCTGCAAGTGTTCTTAACAAGATGATCTGGGCCACAGCCTTTTCCAGCAGCAGATCTTCACAGCTTGAGAAAAGGTGGGCACTTGCTATATGCCAGATGTCTTCACAGAGAGCCACACCTCTGTTTCAGAGTTAGGAATGTAAAGCAGTAGGTGATGAGGTACAAGTAGGCAAGCCTTCATTTCGAATGAGGTTGCAGGAAGAGTTTTTATTGCTAAAGTATAAGCTTATGTAGGAAAGGGGGGGAAGCTGCAGCACAATTACCTGTCAGGACTCTTTGGTGAACATCTAGAGATCAGAGCACCACATCTTCACTGCAATTGTTTTCTGCGCTGGCTGCTGAGCAATCTTCTAATTTTTTTGTCAATATTTACAAATGAGGCATGCAGAACCCTTTACTTGTTATTTCTCATTTTCATGAAAAGTTGATCAATTTGCAGCCGTTCTGTGCGTTACAGTGACAGGAAGTTTTTGTGTGTGTATTTTTTTTTTTGCTTCTTCAGTCTTTTCATAAAGGGTTTCACAGGACCTGTTTTAGAGTCTCTCTCATTTATGGCAGGATGGGCTTTTTTTCCTGGCAATTTGCTCGACCCAAATATAGTTCCATTGAGAAAAGGAATGGGTTTTTCAATGACAGGCTCCTTATCTGGGCATTTTTAAACTGACAGAGGCCCAGGGAGATTTAGTGTAAAGTTCACATGGCAGGTCAGGCCCTGGCCAGTCGTCACTGACGTTGTCACAAGTCACTGTACATGCTGCACGTGTTTGGAACTGAAAATGGAAACTATTCAAAAGGCAATAGATATCATGCACAAACAATTTAGCTGCATGTATCGAACTATCGAATTCTTAATATGAAATCCTTATATTTGGCTAAAGAAGCTGAGGCTTATGCAGCAGTTTGTACCATAATTGAAGAATATTTCAGTAGAAATTGGTTTACATCAGGATAATTCTAGATGCACTATTTTGAACAATTATTCTGTTTAGCATAATTTTAAATGGAGTTGTAGAATGTTTTTTCTTCTTTAAACCCACTTGTAAACAGCAATTTGGATGTGAAATTTTGTCCTTTCTGAAGGAAGTATTAACTAAATGCCATGTACTTTTACTTCCCTCATCACCAAAGCATCTTTATACATTTTAAGTGTATAACTCATGCCAGATATCAAAGAATTGCTACATTAATCCTAATAAACAATTTTTTTGACAACCAAGTGAAGTATTAATTGCTAAAAATCTACCCCAAATTCAGTGACATAGATTATAGAATATGATGATTTGTTATGAGATTGTTGACTATATTAACTGGTGGTTTTCATGCTGAGATTATTGATTTTTCGAGATTGTTCTCAGGAATCTTATTGAAAATATTTCAAGGCCAGTGATGTCAACAGTGATGGGCTACAATGAGTTTCAATTTAATGTATTCCTTTGCTTAACTCCCTTGGTACTTTACACTTGAACAGATATGACAGGTCTTCTGGCAACATTTATGTGAATATAAGATATATTAAATAATATGTAACATTTCAGACCTCCTTAGAGCAGTTTCCATAGAGACCAAAGACATTCAGTGGAAATTAAAATATGGAGGAAGTCAGCTTATGGGATGGAAATATTTGATATAAAGTCTTGAAATCTTTTTCCAGGAAGTAAGAATTCATATGCCTGGTTAATTAGGGCAATATTAATTCTGCATGCATCATCTTGTGAAAAATTTACGAAGCAAATTAAATACTTTTAGAAGGAGTAACATATTTTTAAAGCTATTTTCTAGAACAATTGAATTCAACCCTTTACTGATCTATAAACAAATAGGCTTAATGCAGGGACTTCTGTAAAAAATAGAGGGAATGAGATCCAGTTCTCAGAGGCAGCTCAGACAATATGGAATAGAAACAATATCCTACAGCTGCACAACCCCCAGCTGAGGTGTGGGCAGTGGGAGTCCTTGTCTGTTGAATGTGTGTAGATTTGTAAGCTCTGTCTTTTGGTCCTTTTCCATCCTAGTCATTCTGTATCTATTGCAAGGGAACACTTGCTATTATGATGGACAGCTCTGCTCCAGCTATATGCTTAACTGGAACTTAAAGCACACCTAAGTGGTGCCTCAGCAGTACAGGCATGGATCATTTTGCCCTGAAATAAACCTGCCTTAACAGAAACACAAAAACAAAAAAAAAACATTGCCTGACATACATGAAATTATGTCAGTAACTACTGGGATGAAACACTCTTGGCTCAGAGTTCTCTGTTTGGAATTAGTATATTATGCTTAGACTACTGTGCAGAGAATTGCCTTGAAGTGGAACTTAGACACCAGAAGCAGATTTATATTTTGTTCATCAGCTTCTGCTCAGTCTAACCCTTGATTTTAAGTCTGTGTTTGCATAAATTTAAATCATATTTAGCTGTCAGAAATTGTATGTGACCGGCAGTGGAGATGATTATATCAATATCTAAATGCTTCAAATTATTTTGATTAACAAATGTAAGAGTGCCCAAAAGATGTTAGGAAAGAAGTAAAAGAACAAAAGAAAGTGAAGGAATGAAAATAAAACTAGCCTTCTACTGTGGATTAAGAGTTTACTTGGTGAGGGGCTGGGAGGAATCTCTCATCCCTTTTCTTATCACAGTTGATATTTATAACAAGCACGATATCTAATGACAGGTCCACAGTGGAAATACTGTGTGATCACCAGCATATGATACTATGGGCAGGAGGTCAAATAAGGATAAATGGGTATTGATAATTATAGTCATTTATTTCATTCTTCAAGAGATTACTGCAAGAAGGAAAACAATGCTAATTAAATATAAAAACAGATGGCAAAGAGACCTTTGCAAAGGTCAGCACTGGAAAAATATTAGCTCTGAATCAGATAAGTGTAATTTATCTGACAGAATTAAAAAATAAAAATCAAACCTACTTGATACTCAGAACAAGATAATGAGCAACATTACTAAAAGGAAGCAAAGAGAAAATGGTAGTTCACTCAGTTTGGCCTCTAATTACTGGCTTATTAAATTCTAGGGTGATTCATAAAGTAGATGTGTGTATAGAAACTGGTTTATGGCTATATAATATTGACAAAATCTATATTTGATTAACTAGGAGAGAAAGTATATTTTGCTCTTTCACCTTCTGTGACTTGCTTTTTAAATATAAAAACCTGAACTCAGTTAAACAGTTCTAGGTCAAAGCAGCTAGACTACGTTTGGTCTCCTTCAGCCAGAGTCCATTTTTTTGTCTTCTCCAGTCTACATAGACCATCATTCTTCATAGCATATCTTTCTGGAAGATATATGCTTCCTTCTGAATGGAATTTAAAAACTAGTCAGGAATTTAGGTGGGCTTTTGCAGTATCTCCCATCCCTAATGAATTAAATGATTGTAGTTCACTGTTAGATAAACACCTTCTGGTAAGTGGCAATAATATATTAAAGTCCATTCTTTTTTTTTTTTTAACTGCATAGTAGTAAATAGAATTTTTTAGAGAGTTAAAAAAGGTATCTTCTGAGGGATATCTAGAAAAAAATATATATCCTGATTCGTAAGTGTAATGCAGAGATTTTAAGAAATTCATGGAGCATACACATTATATTTGTATAATATTTTAAAACTTTTTTCCAGTGTTATGGAGACTGGAAACTCATATCTTTTCAACTTAATTTTATTTTAAAGAAATGAGAGTTGAATTATTTAATAATTTGTCTTCAAATACCACTAGAGGCAAGGAAGAAAAGGGAGATGTATATTGCAAAAGTTTTTATAAAGATATTGGTGTTAGCAACAGTACCTTGGTATGAAATAGAACTGTGTTAGCAGGCAGTTCAGCAGGCTGCACCTAAGTGCAGGTAGCTGACATTTTTCTTCTCTTTATTTCCTTTTCAATAAGATTGTAAAACCATAGATGCATATAAACTATCTGTAACTATGTTTCATTGAAAACAGAAGATCAAGCAGCATCTTTTTCCTTCATACCTGTTAGGGATTCTTGTCTGGACAGATTATATGTCTTCCTGAACAAACAGGCTTTCTCCAAGAAGCTTCTCTTGTCTGTGAAGCAACCTCTGAATTTTAAAGAAATGACAAGCCACAAAAGTGTTGGACAGGTATTGTAAAGAAACAAATATTCCAGATATGTCTGATTTTCTCTGACATTCTAGTTGTCTCATCAATTACAGGGGAAGTCAGCACAAGGAGAATCTCTGATGCTTTTTTTAGTTTGCATGGACTTTCTGTTTAAAATGTAATATTAATTAGCAATTAATACTGGAAAAGGAGTTCTCATTTGTCTTATTCAAACCTACTCCTGGAAAGAATTTATTTTAATATTTTTCATATGCTAATAGTCTAGCAGCACCATATGACATTGATTATGCTGTTAAGAGGATGGTTTTGAAAGTAAAATAACATCCAGCATCAGCTTCTTTTATCACAATACATTTTTCCATGTTGTTAAGTAATATGCAGTTCAAGGTGAGGTGAAGGGTATATTGCTCTCTGTCACAGCTAAACTATTAGAAGAAAAAGATGGTGGAGAACAAAGGAACATAGGGAGGTTTGTTAGGTTTGTATTTGCTTTTTAACTAAAAGGCAATTATAGCATTCAGATCTTTTCCAGAAAAAAAAAACAAAAACCAAAAAAAAAAAAACAGGAAAGAGAGAGAAAAAGAGACCTACACCTTATTTCATTTCTTCAGGAATTTTAAGACAAATTCTGCCATAATCGAATGTCTATGGGCGGTCCTGCAGAGCACTGTGCAGACATTTGATCTCTTCTATATGGAATAATTTGTAGTATTGTGGTCTTAAGACTTCTATGTTTGTGTTTGTTAAAGGTTCAAGGTGATCTCTAAGATTTACATGACTAAATACTATTTTTTTTACACAACTAGACTAAATACTATTTTAATAGACCGTATAACTTTCCACTCTCTAGCATGATATCTGGTTTTTAATGTAGACCTATATCACTAAAAAAGATTCTGGCTTACCTCTATTTAGCAAATGTATGAGCAACAAGGACAGGATTATTCAAATACGAAAAGGAGAATTTGTTCTAGTCTGACAAAACATTTAGTAAGTTCAACAGAGGCCTTGTTAGGCTTATTCAGAACATCTATTCTTACATTAAAAAACAATGGTTTATATATGATAACATTTGATATAGTTTATATTTTTAATGGAATGGTTTTCTGTCAAGAAATATTCCTCTCGCATTTGAAGTATGTTGTTGCAGCATGTTTGTTTCAACATGAACAGAAATAGTGTATAAATTTCAAATGTATTGAGCTTGATATTCCTAACAGAATTCACACCACCGCTTCCAAGTCGTGAGGTTGGGAAATTGCTATTACACAAAATAAACCCTTTCTCTCTATCTGGGAGAAAAACTTACGTTATAATGTCAATATTTTCTGCAGCTATTAATTTAATAGTCAACAAGCTCTACCCAATGTGAAATCCAGATCATTTCCATTTCCACTGGTGCAACTGATGTCACTTTAACTTCTTTATGCGTAAGAGGCTTGGAGCTCTGTGCCTTTCTTTCTGAACTGTTACTGAAGAAGCTGTGCTTATCCATGCCCACCATTTGTGCATGGTGTATTGGGATATTAATCCACTACATGTGTTTTCCAGACAGTGAACTGATAGAAGACTCTTACCCAAGCCAGCAGACCTCATTATGTCATCAAAAAGGAATGAAGAACTGATTCAGGCCATTTAAATTTTTCCATACTTTAACTGTGTTTGTTATTCTTGAGAGTATTGTATTTTCTCTCTGTTTTAAGAGAGACAGAAAGACCCTCCTAGATGAGGAATATTAAACTAATACTATGAACTTTGTGGCAAATACGGTCCTCCCCCCCAAAACCTGTGCAAATGTGTCATTTTGAACATTTTTATGATAAGCGTTGTGATGACCTCAATATAATTAATTCATCTTTCTGCTATTAAAAAAGAGAGAAATGCAAGTGAAACAAACCCGAGAGTGCAACAGAAAAGCAGGTAAAGGTACTTGCAGCTAAACACTCTGATGCTTATTTTAGTGGAATTGTCATGTGTATAAAGTTACCGACAAGCTATGGCGCTATTCATCCTAGTCATTTGTGTTTCATTTATATGTTGGTTGCATGCCTGTACTAGGGAGATGGGAGTCTTTAGAGGAGACTTTGGCAAATAACAAATGGCTTTCTGGATTTCTGGGTTTTTTTCATGTGCTAAAGGATTCTCATGGCAGTACATGAAATGGGTTCCTTCAAATGGAGGACTTAAAAAATTAGGACAGAATTTTGTGTTTGATGGTGCCAAAGTGAAAGCAGTAATGGCAAGCCTGAAGGAAGATGTTATATTATACCAGAAACAGACTAAGCAGTTTCTCTCTTATATGCTTCTGAAAAAAGGAGTTGTAAGTCATCAGTACCAAAAAGGAAGACAAGATCAAGGCATGGACAAAAAAGGTGGATACATTTTTAAGCAGTGCAAGGGACTTAAATTTTCTGACATTTATATGAGTTGGCAGGATGTGTTTATACATCTTAAGGAAGAAGTGGAAGTTGGAGAGTTAAATTATAGCAATTCATAGCAATAGACAATCTAATGTTCAGTTTTCTTAACAAGTAACAATCCAGCACATACACAAATATTTTTCTATTGCATATATCCATTCTGTTTGGCATTTGTCTCTTTCAGTCTCATTGCATGTTCTTCCCCTTTGAAACACAGTTTCCACAGTAACTGATGCCATCAGTGCAGAGAACAATAGGTTACCCTGCTACAAGTGTAAAAAGCCAGCTTGTTGAATGGGTTTTAAATATATATAGTCATCTGTGAATTTAGCACAAAGCTAAATTAAGGAGCATTTTAATGGTACTTCTCATATTAGTGAAGCATTTTAATACTGAAAATGGACCTTAATGTAAAAACAAAATATAATTCTGTGTGTTGCACAAAAGGGTTCTGAGAAACTATGACCTTTTGTCAACCTTCCAGTACCTGATGGGCGACCTAAAAGAAAGCTGTCAAAGGACTTTTTACAAGGATACGTAGTGGTAGAACAGGGGCTAATGTCTTTAAATTGAAAAAGGGTAGGTTTAGATTAGATATAAGGAAAATAATTCTTTACTGTGAGGATAGTGAGACACTGGAACAATGAAGCTCTGGATGTCCCCTCCCTGTTATTTAAGACCAGGGTTTGGAAATGTGGTTTTGCGAAAACTAATCTAGTGGAATGTATCCCTGCTCATGGTAGGGAAGTTGGAACTCAATGATCTTTAAGGTCACTTCCAACCCAAAACATTTGATGATTCCATGATTCTGTGATCATGCCGTTGCCTTCCAAGGCTTTTTTTTAATAAACTGAGAATCAAATGAAGGCTGTGAGAGGCACTTTTGTTACTTTATGGACATTTGGTCCTTCCTCTTAGCAAAATGTTGGAAAAGTCCTAGAGTTATTTGATTTTTAAAAGAATGCATGACACAGGAATAATCCTGCTAACTTTAAGGCTGTGAATATTATGAAATTGTGTTCTAGGTCACTGTTAAAATATCACCATGACTTCAAAAACAATAGAAAATTGCTCCTTGGAAAATATCTAAAGATCTTTGCATTTAGATGAAGGCTACCTGGAAAATAGAAATTACTATTTAATTAGTTCCTGTGATTTTATAAATGACCTAATAGAAATTTTTAAGGTTTCCACCTTAAAGTATTATTAATTAAACAAATGCTTGTTCTCTCTTAAGCTTTGAATGTCAGGAATTTTAATAGTTTTGTAACTTAAGCTCATTTAGTGATTGAAGTGCACCTCTAGAAAGATGGTTGTAGTTAAAAAATGTAACATATATCTCTCAATATTGTAATTTCCTGTTGTAGCATGTGGAGAGCTTCAGCTTCAGAGATGACAACAAAATAATTTTAGTTGTAATAAAGCATTAATATTTACAAGAAGATTTATGTTTCTGATAGAGTCAAACTTCTAGAAAAACTGATAATCAGATAAATTTCAGTCAATGTACTAACTTCAGTGCTACGGTTCAATAATCAGTGGGAACTTCTTAGATTTGTGTAAGTTAATCAGATAAATTTCAGTCAATGTACTAACTTCAGTGCTACGGTTCAATAATCAGTGGGAACTTCTTAGATTTGTGTAAGTTTTTCCAGTTATGTCAAGTATTTGTTTCTGATCAGTACTTTTTTCAGATTGTACATTCTTTGTAATACCTTCTCAGAAATATGAGAAAAACAGTGTGTTTTCAAACAACTTTCTTATTTATTACACTTGGGAAAGCACTGATTTTTCCACTCTGTTTCATGAAATGAATTGAGCTTTTACTTTAAGTTCCTTTCCTAAGATAAGAAAGATCATATGATTGTTTTCCTGGCTTCACAAGTCAGAGAGAGAAATCTTAAAAGTAACAAAGTTCCTAAAGAATGTGTGGAAAGTAAGTGATACAGAATTTGTTTTCTTACAAAGGAAGAGATTTCCGTACAAACGTTAATCATGTCATAAATACTTGGAGGTACCAGAGGTAGCTTGATAGTATAGTAGATATGAGAAAGGGGATTCAGCATATCATGATGGAACATTATGGGACATGAATTCAAACAAAATTTTATTTAATTACTTTCATTTTTTAAATGCTTGTTTCTAAAACTAATGAATCAATAAATATCCTCAGATCAATGAGATATGGCTAGAAGTCAAGCTAATAATTAACTAGCTGACTTGGTATGAGGTTTTTATAAGAGAGTGTAAAAGCACAAAATGCTCTGGATTAAGCTAACAGGTTTTTTTAAAATGTTTGTGGGGTGTTATACAGTTGTAGAGCAGAAAAAAAATTAATATTCAAAGGACCTAACTCTTTCCCATTTGATTAAAAAAGCTGCACTTCTCTATTGCTGCTTAAAGCAATTGGCCCCTTTCTCATATTCTCTTTCATCTAGGAAGAGCAGTAACTTCCTTTGGCCCCACCAATATGACTTAAATACAACCTTCAGCCTTAGGCTCTTGGGAGTCCCTATCTGAAGCTAAAATGCAACTAATCTTTCTTCCATTTGTGCATAATATGATCTGAGTCATTTAGCTTCCTGACTTTCTCCTAAGGGCAGATAATTTCTTGATTATTCCTCTAAAACCAGCTTTCCCTCTTTCTCCCTTACTCTTCTCCCCTAAAACACTGTGGTAGTAAACTTTCCAAAGAACTTTGCTGCATTCTGATTTGTTGTCCTATGGGCAAATATGTGTTCTACAGTTAGACATTTATGTCTAAGTCATAGACAAACTTTCAGCTGCTTTCTGCTTTTTTATTTTCAATTATAGCAAAATTTGTCTTCCTTTCTTCCTGCCTCTGTGTTTCTTCTTCTTGTATTTGAAAAGTACAACTTATGTGCTATGTGAAAGACTTTTTATTGGCCTTGGTCTTAGAGACCTTAAAAGTCTCTGAATATAGGAGCCCTGAGTACACTAGGGCCACGTATTTACCTCCAGGATCCAGAACTACCCCTTCCCTTCCCATTTTCTTTCAATGAACCTCAAGCTTACTCTTTACCAGCCAAGTCCAAGAGCATGGAGTGATGCTTTCTCATATAAGTATTATTCCCCAGACTTTG
Organism: Piaya cayana; assembly: GCA_013389865.1. Lineage (NCBI taxonomy): Eukaryota > Metazoa > Chordata > Aves > Cuculiformes > Coccyzidae > Piaya > Piaya cayana. Next base: position 111,856 of record WAAB01009322.1, read on the forward strand.
TCAAATGTTTGTCAAGTGTTGAAATGTTATGAATGAAAAAAATCTGTTTCAACACAAAAACTGAGTTTCAAAAGAAGACCTTTGCAATGTTCAGAGCTGTGGGGCTGGCTATACAAAATTCTTTTCCATAAATAGACCCCTTCATGGACCATTCTTGGTCCCCTCCCTCAATTAATATTATTATATCTACATGTCTTCTAGAAATTAACATGGTACTTAGGTACCTGGGCACAAGAGGAGTGAAATCTGCTGCTTGTTATCCCTTTTATTATCCTCTCTAAACTGCAGTTCTCAACATGAGCTTTGAACATTGGTCTTCAGCCTTCAGGTTGCACACAGGAATAGCACCTCTAGTCTTTTTTTTTAAAGCTTTTCTTCCAAAAGTAATTTTACATTACATCCTCAATAAAGGTATTAGTTAACGCTCCATCTAGCTCTTTGTGAAGTCTCAGAAGATGTGTCCTATGGCATGTTGAAATGAGAAGGCTCAGGAAAATTGTAGTTACTTTAGTCCTTTTCTGAAGCTCATGTGACAGCTGTCAGAAACCATCCTCTCTGAGCAGCTGGACTTTTTATTTTTCCTTCTCTGTCCAAGTACTTTGCAAAATGTTTTGAATTTATGTATCTTGTCATGCTTCCTTGGACACAGCCAGCTATGTTGAATCATAATGTTAATGTGGAAATGGAACTAGTAGTTGGAATGATCCTGATCAAGGACAAGTAACAGCATAAGGAATAGGCACTGAAAAGGTACATGATGCAAAACATCCATGAAATGGGCTGCTCAAGTAGTCCAGAAAGCAAAGTGTGATGAACATCGGTTCTTGAAGTGAAGGTTGCATGTATAATTTAGCTGGCTGCCATAAGTACTATTAATACTAAAATTCACCAGAGAAAACTATGATTACCTGAGGGAATATCTTTAATTCTGTGTTCCTAGGACTCCCATATACTCATCAATTAGAAACTAATTCATATGTACAGGTGTAATTGCTAATGTGAACTGTGAAAACATGATGGTGGTGACAGATTTTCTGTTGTAATTCTGGAACATTTCCCATTCCCTAATCAAAGAGGTTTATTGACCAAGAATTATGTTAAAAACAACCAGCTTTATATATTACATTTCCACAGTGTACTAGATAAGTTAGTGTTTAAACAATTTCACCCCTAGTGTAAAATCTTGTTTTGTATTTTTCCCTCACCAGGTAATCAAAAATGAAATACACACAGTACCTTTTTTCTCATTTATACCAGATCTTATACTCAGCCTTTATTTCATTGTTTTCCACCACAGGTTCTTTATGGCAGGGACTCTTACTCACCTAACCAAAGTGTTTAATCTAGCTTGTCTTTTGAGCGTGTCATAGTTTAAACTCAGCAAGCAAGTACCACACGGCTGCTTTCTTACTCCACCCCCTCACTGGGATAGGTAGCAGAACTGGAAGAGAAAAAGTGAGAAAATACTTGGATCGAGATAAATAGAGTTGAATAGGTAAAGCAAAAGTCATACACTCAAGCAAAGCAAAATAAGGAATTCTGTCACTACTTCCCATCAGCAGTCAAGTGTTCTGCCGTTCACAGGAAGGCAGTGCTCCATCACACACAGAAGCTACTTGGGAAGTCAAATACCATCATTCTGTATGTCCCCCACTTCCTCCTTCTTCCCTCAGCTTTCTATGCTCAGCATGATACCATATGGTATGGAATATCCCTTGGGTCAGTTGAGGTCGGGTGTCCAAACTGTGTCCCCTCTCAACCCCTTGTGCACACCCTAGCCTGCTTGCTGGTGGAGTGGGATAAGATGCAGAAAAAATCTTGGCTCTGTGTAAGCACTTCTCAGTAATGATGAAAACATCTTCGTGTTATCAACATTGTTTTCAGCACAATTCCAAAACAGGCCCATACCAGCTACTGTGAAGAAAATTAACTCTATCCCAGGCAAACCCAGCAGAAGTACTATCAAAATTAGCAAGGATTAATAGCACAGTTAGGTTGTGTAGGGAGTGGAAAGGTTCCTAGTCTAGTGACAAGATTGGTCACTAACATTTTTTTTTTAATGTCCTTTATCATCTCGAGATAGCTCCTTGTACAGCTTTTTCTCATTGCTGTCTTAATCTTACTGTTAGTACCCTGTAAGCCACCAGATCTCATTTTGGGTGGATCTTACTCTGTTCTGCTAACTGGTTTTGCCTTTGAGGCCTTACTAGGGGCTTTGTTGACAGAAGATACAATTAGACTCAAGAAGCTTGTTTGCAGCACAGTGAATACCATTGCTTAATGCCAGAATCTATTTAATTGCCAAGTGAAAGCAACAATTTTTCCATTTTTAATGGTGAGTCTGGACACCTCTTAATGAAATGTGCTAAATGAGAGTCAAATATTACGAATTCTAGAAAACAGTCAGATGATGTAATGTATTTAGTGTTACTCTGCATCTATTCAAATACTCATTTAAGTACCAGAGATATCTTTCTATATGCATACAGGAACACTGAAATAACAAATGTAAACATATATTGAATTAGTCTCACTACAGTACTAACAATTCATCCCTGCTATCCTGTTTTCATTCCCTCCATGAAATGAAAAGCATGAATTCATCTGAAGGGTTGAAGTATCTTCAGCATTTAACATCACATCCATATGCTCTGTAGCACATGGTGGGAGAGAAGGTTTCAGCACTGTGTTTCTCCAGTGAACAACCAGTAAGAGGTTCTTTTTATGTACATGATTTTATATTGCTTCTATCCCAACTGTTCTCTCCACCCACTCCCATCTGCACCTGGATTAAAAATATTCCATTTCTGTCTATTTCAGTGGCTTATATTTGGAAATCATCAGCTAAATCCAAAGGTAAAAGCATCCCTATGTAATCTGTCACCACTACTATTGGTACAAGTATCTGAGAATAATTTCTGGAGAGATTAAGTATAACAGGGATGCTACAGAAACTGCCAGTATCTATTTTATTACACATACATTTGTGTGCACTTGCAAAGTTTTCATAGGTCTGCAGCACAGGGAATAATATTCCAGTCCAGTTTTATGTCTGAAGAAACCAAAGAGCATCATCATAGCTAATGATGCTCTGAATTGTTCTGCAGTTAAGAAACAGAACTGGGAATAGTTACCATGAAAGTAGATTGTTTGCAGCAAATGTACTGCCATAGACTTGGCTCTTACAATCTTATACCGAATAGCATGAGAAGACATTTGAAGGCTGAAGTCCTGTTTTTCAAAAATGAATCATAAGTCTATCCTAGAATTCATTATATGAGTGTTTCAAAATCACTGATTAAATTTACATTAGCATGTGGTGTTGTTAATCCATGACAGTATATATCTCAAAATTGAGATTCCCCTTTTAGCTGTACAGTCTTCCTTTTAGAAATTCTGGACTTGAAAGGTTTTATTAACCCAAACAATGAACTTAGATTCCTAAATCCTATCATATTTGCATTTTGACTTCACTTCTAATGAGCTTTCTAAGCATCAAAATAAATGCCTGTATCTCTTGCACCGCCTAAACTGAAAACATTGATCTACAAAAATCTAATCAGTTCCCACCTAGATTGTCTACAGTTCATAACATGTATAATTTTTTTCCAATTTTCTGAAGTTCTTATCTGGGTAGTCTGGATATCTCATCATACTAAAAACCAGCTTGGAGACTCTTGCTAGTCTTGTCAGAATCAATTATCTAGGGCTTTCATATCTATGCCATGCAAGGAGTTTAAATCAGTAGACATGCACTTACTGAGTTATGGAGAAGCCTGTGAAAAATGCAGAAATAAAAAATATTATACTACTTAATATCTCAGTATTCATAAACTGATTAGAAGAGCTGGACTCCAGTTCTACCTCAAATGACTCTTTTGCTAAAAGTTGTGTAAATATCCAAATTTGAAAATTGAACTATAACATAAATCTAAGGAAGTGTCGTCAATAAAATAAGAATGGTTACGTGGTACTTATAAAGTTTAAATAACTGTATTTACCAGAACAGATCAATTTAATCTTCTCATGGAAAATCCGAAAGAAGTCTGATTTGTTAACTTGGATGGGTGACATTTCTCTCATTAAAGCAAAATATTGACTGTACATAGTCAATAGTGTTCTTTGGCTTCTTTCTGTTGACCTTAGAGCAGCCTAGCTACTTTTATTTAAATAGGATATTAAAAGTATTTTGGAAGAGAACATCTGAATCCAATTATCCTGTGGAATGATTATATTTCCTGCAACTCCCTGTGTCTTCTCCTTTGTACCTTTCTTGATTTTATATTGAGCCACAAGTAAACCAAGATAATGATGATATCATATTTGAATTACATAGATAAGTTATTTATGTCTGGGCATTACTAATCTATTTAGATGAATAAATCAAATATGTTTTTGACAGACCAATGATAACTTTTGTTTTCAGGAGGATTTCTGGTGTAATTGTATTAGAACCTTGTATTTACCAATGAAAAATAACACCATAAACATAAAAATTATCAGGAATATAGTGGACTGCTCTTGTATCCACAAATAACAATGAATAAATTAGTTCAGGATGCAGTAATTTTAGTGCTTCAGAAAACCAGATTTATAAAATAGTTCATTTTGTATCCCTTTGCAGAATTTTCATATAAACTCCAGTTCTCTAGCTTTGAAAGATATTTTGAGGATCAGTGCAGCAATGGGAATATTCCATGGTTGGATCCACACTTGTTTTCTGTTTTTCAAACATAATTCACATCACAAATTAAAGTAAAAGGATATTATATAATACTGGTTTTATAGTTCATTTATGATGGATGTTTATTATATTATGTAATACACAACTAAGTCATGTTTAAATAATCTGGCAATGAGGGCATGATACACCAAAAAAAAAGAATCAGTACAGCATGATATTTATAATTCAGCATGATGTTTTTGTTATTATTATTAGATTCTGATACCTAATTCATGATCAGATTTGCTTTCTGTTCTTTTGATGGTCAGTACTGGAAAGTGCTCTGTGGAACTGCTGTCATCTTGGAAGGTGTATTGTATTCCTGCAGCACCTCTTCAACTAGTTTTCTGACCTACCCGTCATGTTTAGGACACTGTTGTATTTTAAATAATCAACAGTTTGATTAGTCTGGAAAAAGACCTCTCCAAATGTTCATCTGTCTGTTAAATCTAAGCAGCACTGCAGGGCTTTGAGCTGGCAATTCAAACATCTTCATTTAGAAACAAAATATCATACAGTAGAATTGACTCATCAGAGTAATTTTCTCTGCTGCAGTACCATTAAAGATGTATTGTAGCACAAAGAAGAAACTAAAATATGCTTGACCAATGAGAAGGTCAACTGCCTTCTTCAGGTAAATCTATTTTTACTTATTTTGCTACTCTAATATCTGAATTCTTCTCATTCTTTATGAATTATCTTAACACATTTCAGTCCCTTTTTACAATATGAGAAGGTTCAGAGTTACAGATATTCAAATTTGGAGTATGAATCATTGCAGACTCTCAAAGGGTTGCCTAACTTTATCATCACATGAGTTTCTGGAGGAGCTGGAAATGGAATTTGGATATTCCAGTGAAATCCACATAGACAAAGGATTGTAAACCCTGCTGTAGAGTATCGTCTTCTTACTCCATAGCACGATTTCACTTCTGTGAAATTTCTGTTGTGATGAGATTCAGACAATAAGGATTGTGTACAAGTCAGTAGAAGATGCAGCAGGTACCTTTCATTTGGGCTTAAACCTTGAATAAATATAATTTGGTAATTAATTCAGTGATAATGCTTTCAATATCTTCTCTGTGTTTTTAACATCTTCACTTACAGAGCAATCTGAAGAATGCAAGCAGTTGAATTTTTTTTTTTTTTTTTTTGTGACTTGTAGCTCTTTAATATTTTAAGCAATTTGACCATAGTGGAATCCTTAAAGCTCATGCTCAAGATTCAGATTGTAGATTTTTTTTTCCTCTGTATAAAATGCTACCAGATCACCCCAGAAGAATCTAGGGATGCACCTTATTTATAAATTGATTGGTACAGACCAGCACAACGAATAATGAAATTACTTGGCAAATGAAACAGCTTTATTTAAATAGCTGACTCCAAAGGTGTTAAGAGTTCTTTGGGTTTTTTTCAGCAATACAGTAAATCAGCTGTAGTCATGAATGGTTCTCTGTTTTCAACACTGTAAGTCAATGTTTGAAAAAATGCATAGAACTGATTTAAATATTGACATGTCTTTTTATACTGTCTCCTGCTGATGCAAGAAGACAGTAGCATTAGAACCAAAGAAAGCAGAATGGTATTTCTACTTTGGGAAGTAGAGATTCTGCTGAACAAAATGTATAGAAAAATGTTTTTTGAGAGAACTGCATGCTTTTAAATAGTCTGAAAGCTAAATTATTAAGTCAGTTCTCTCAACCTTCCCATTAAAACTGCCATTAATATTTCCTGCCAGACACTGCATAGACAAAGAGAAAATGATCAAAGTAACTCTCACTGGTGCTAGATCTGATGTCATTGTTATTAGTTGTTTCTCAAGACTAGTCATGTCACTGCTGCAGTTAGGGTCAAACTGATATAAAGCATCACAATATCAGTCTGGAACCCCCTTTTCACTTGTTATTCATTTAATTTTAACATCTGTAACAGGACAAAAGCTGTTTAAAGGAAAAAATGTGCTCAAATGACAGTCTATGAATGACTTCTGCAATACAAATTGAAAATAGCTTTAATGTAGTAATGTACTTATTAGTCAAGCACTGCAGCACTTCGTTGTTTAGAAGTACTCGCTACATAAATTATCTCGCAGCCCTGCAAGAGAAGGAAACAACACATGCTCTTTATACGTGACCCAGGAAATCTAAAAAGTAAAAATAATAATCCTCAAAATGCTGAAGATCAAGGCATCTGAATATAAACCTAAACACCACTGAAATCTGTTTGCAATTAAAAATCCAAGTCCGCTATATAGTTGGGCATTGAGGAAGAGAGAAAAAAAAGAAGAGGGGTGGGGCATGATTTTGCGTTTGGGGTTTTTGACTGTTGGTTGTTGTTATTTTTCTGGGAGTTACAAATGAACTGAGATTGTTCTGACTAGTTTAGTCGCTGAAAATTATGTTGAAATCTGAATGACATCTGTAAATGAATAATGCTGGAAGTCATTGGTTCCCAGTTCAGTATTTAGTTCCAGAATATGAGCACATACCAAAGCACCGTGAAAACACTGACTAGCAAAGAAAACACAAATCAAAAGTATCCTCTGTATTATATACATGATGCAGTGACGTCCTTGAAATGATAGAGCAATATGCTTCTAGCAGATAGAGGAGTTGATTTTGCATTACATATACTGGTAAAAAAAACAAACCAAAACCCATATGGTTATATACTAGAAAAAGATGTCATTGGTATCATGTATTTTCAACCCTACAATAAGACTGTGCTTGTGAGACTCCACCAGCTTCTCATAATAGATTTGAAGTTAATTTTCGTAGTAAGAAGAGATTGTGTAATGTTGAACCACTGTTGCTTTTGTGTTTTAATCTAAACTGAATATCTTTGTTTCTTTGATTAGTCCTTGAGAATACATTAGCAGCATGGGATAGCCAAAGACACCAAAAATTTAATTATCCATCCAAAAATGCAGTCACATCAAAAAGTTCAACTTATGTTTATGTCTATAGAAGTCTTAAACAAATATGACCTGGATTTCACAGTACTGTGCACATTGTAAAAACACTGGAAGGCCGTTAAAACCCATTAATTCAAAATAAATTTTGTAGTAAATAATGGGCCAAGGAAAGGCAAGAAAACAAGTGGCACAGTTATTTCTGCTCTTCCCATCACGTCAGTGAATATATTCCAGCTTGCAAAAAATATTACCTCTAAATGGCTATCTTTTTTCATCTCAAGGGCATAAAGCTTGTTTGCTTTATTGATCTACCTAAGATTTCAGATATGGGTATATAATGAATTCATTATATCAAACTGATCCCAAGTAAATATTACTAGTATATTTCCTGCAGTATTTTCCATGAGGTATTTTTTCTGAAAAACTTAGCATACATTTCATTTCAAAGAGCTGAACAATAGGTATGTAGTAGTATGTATTAATGTTTATGAAAATTGAACTTCTAATTATAAGCTTCAAGTATTGCAAAGTACATCTATATAATCCACGAGTGATGAAGCTGCATAACCATGTTGCCCACCTGGCAAATCAAAGAAGGTATGTATAAGTTTTAAATATGAACCGACATCCACTTAGAATTAATTCATTATTTGACTCATAAAACAAATTGTAGAATAAATTCAAGTAATCATTAATATGTTTCAGAAAATATGACTACTTACAGGAAAAGCTTTTTAATTATGTAAATGATTCTTTGCAGTTATTCATAAAGATATACTCGGTTTTAGCATCCAAGTTTGATTCAGAAAGCTATGCTTATAGTTCTGCTTTCCACTGAAATGAGAAGTGGATCAAAGGTTAGATTTTTGCAGTGAATTGTACCTTCTTATACAATTATTCATTTGCCTTTAGTCAAGATACGGAAAGTCTGGGAGTCTATTTTTAACAACAGAAATATCTACCAGTAGGTTGTGGACAACTTGAAATTAGATCTAACATTTATTTATAAAGCAACCTCCTGCAAGTTACTAAATGCAGGTCTTATTTATGGAAACCAGGCAAATTGAACTGAATGAAAATGTTGGGGCATGTTCTGCCAGGACCTATGAGCCACATGCTGGCCTCCAGGCCTTACTAGGTGGGGGTGTTTGTCCGTGAGGTAATCTGGAGACCAACAAGATCAATCCCAGGGTGAAAATCAAAAGCAATATTTATTCTGGCTCGGACAAATATAAACAGACCAAAATACTCAGGTGCACAGATTAGATGTGGGGCTTCAACATCCCAAAGTTACTGGAACAAATCACAACCTGTTCAGAGCACAATCAGATCCTTGAACATATCCCACGCCAGTCAGATCTGACCTGACACACATACTGTAAGGGAATGGGAGACACAGAGAGAGAGATATAACTCACAGAATAACAACAGCCAACTCAGAGCTAAGTGCAGGCATGTAGCAATGCATCGGATGCAAGGGTGATTTCTCCTCCTAGCTTGCACACCAGGTGTCAAAGCCAGCACATCTTTATATCATATATATATGCATTATCATACATAGTCATAAAGTGGGTTGGGTTACTAAGATTAGTTATGGGAACTCATTATCATGTCTCCTTCTCTTCACATGTGTGCTTCTCCTAGGTAGTAGTGGTCAAAGGGGGTCTTTGGGGATGTAGGCAGGTTGTCTACCTTGCACTCAACTTTTCAACTTTCTTTCTTGCTCATGCCCTTAGACTCTTTGGGTTCCTCTTCAAGCCTGCATCTGGTCTTAGCTGGTTCTTCTTCCTCTTATCATATTTCTTGTCCTTTCAGATTTTGCAAATTGCAGTTCCCTTCCTCAGGATGTTTTGTTTGTCCTCTTTATCTCAGGATAAGTTGTCCTTTCTTTACATCAGTCCCTTGATATCTGGCTTAACCAGATACAGTCACATTCTTCCTATCCTTTCTTACTATAGCCCCATTAAAATTTTTTGTGTAAGCATAAGTATCCACGTGCAGGATTGTTCAGGCTAATACTGTCTTTTTGTTCTAAAATCTCAAAAACTATGCATAGTAGTCAAACTTATAATATGTTATCGACTTATAACAAATGATCTCTGAAAGAAATCCCCACATTGATGGCAGCAGCAGTTCCTCAGGAGCACATGGTTGCAGCTGCCGCTACACNGATGATGTCTCCTTCTCTTCACATATGTGCTTCTCCTAGGTAGTAGTGGTCAAAGGGGGTCTTTGGGATGTAGGCAGGTTGTCTACCTTGCACTCAACTTTTCAACTTTCTTTCTTGCTCATGCCCTTAGACTCTTTGGGTCCCTCTTCAAGCCTGCATCTGGTCTTAGCTGGTTCTTCTTCCTCTTATCATATTTCTTGTCCTTTCAGATTTTGCAAATTGCAGTTCCCTTCCTCAGGATGTTTTGTTTGTCCTCTTTATCTCAGGATAAGTTGTCCTTTCTTTACATCAGTCCCTTGATATCTGGCTTAACCAGATACAGTCACATTCTTCCTATCCTTTCTTACTATAGCCCCATTAAAATTTTTTGTGTAAGCATAAGTATCCACGTGCAGGATTGTTCAGGCTAATACTGTCTTTTTGTTCTAAAATCTCAAAAACTATGCATAGTAGTCAAACTTATAATATGTTATCGACTTATAACAAATGATCTCTGAAAGAAATCCCCACATTGATGGCAGCAGCAGTTCCTCAGGAGCACATGGTTGCAGCTGCCGCTACACAAACACACAAATAGGCAGCCCTCAGACAAAGTGTTTAAGGCAGAGAAAGAACCATGGTTGGGCTTTACAGGGCAAATATTTAAAACTACTGAAAATAATTTCAATACCATGTCTGTATAACTTTGTGTCACAGATGATAGACAATTTAAATAGTGGCTGAAAGGACATATTATTTTACATGCAAATTTGCTGAAATGACCATGAGCCACATTCCAGCTGCATGTTATTTGGTACAAATGCAGTCCTATGGTCACTTACATTTAAATTTAAAATCTGAATCGTGATCTTTAACTTTTTAATTTGGAACAGTACTTGGACTTCTTCCTGCTTAAGCAAAAAAAGTTATAGTTCCCAAGCTACTCACCTCTAAATCCAAAAAGGTTTTATAGGCCTAACCTTTCCAAGAGGCCGAGATAAAACTTGCAGTTAGAGTCAATAATCCTGCAAAATTGCTGGGTAAGACAGTGGGGATTCATTTTTCTCTGCTCAATCCCCTTCAGAAGAAAGGCAGGCAAAAGAGAGGTTCGACACAGACTGTAATGATCCATGGACTAAGAGTTATAGTAGGGCTTCAGAGTACCTCTTTTAAACAAAAACAGTTTAAAAGTTGACATTTTCTGACAAGGCATATCAGCAAGAAGAGATAAATTCTTGCTTTCTTTTAGACAATAACTGCCTGTAAAAATTGCATGAATCTTAAGTATGAAAGAAAGTATGGTTACTATACGTAAGCAAAACATTCATTCTCATATAACTCAGCAGCCCTAAAATGGATGGAGACGAAAGCTGTATGGGATACATTTGGGCTATGCTAGAGAGAAGATGTATAATATGCTAACTAGTACAAGAAGTCCCTATGCAGCTTTGTTTCATTTATGGAGAATACTGTTGAAAAAACTGCTCTCAGAATGAAAAGTAAGATTTCTCCTCTTTCAAATAAAATGCTGTACTGAGAAATTGCTAGGTTATTTAATTTAAAACTTCTCCCTTTTATTCAGATATTCTGGAAATGGTTATTTTTCATTTATTGGCTCACTGAAAGACCACAGATACTCTCTCACACTGCAGTTGTTACATAGGCTAGAGGTCTGTGGGGTTCTTCCTTTTATTTCAAATACATTTCATTTCTACTTGGATGGATTTTGACGATGTAAAGAACCTGCATTACACATATCTGAGATAAGAACTCGAGTCGCACATTAAAATGTCTAGATTTTCAGGACATTTTGTACTGGGGATTTTAGTCTATCCCGTTAAAAATGCATGCCCTAATCCTACAAGGCCTCAGGCAGATGTATTTACTTATTCAAGAAGACTGTATTAAATTCCAGTAAATGAAAATACCTTGCAACCTAAATGTATTCATTTACCTTACTGTTTCCTAGATTTCAAACTTTAGATTATACATATTTGGCTATATATTTGCCAAGGTTTATTGCCTCACACATCTGGGAAACAGTGAAATTAAGCTGTCAAGTGTTTTGCTTTGCTCTGTTTGTTTACAGTGGGGAAAAGAAGAAAGCAAGGTAGCAACAATGAGCAGATACATATAGTAAGGAATATACTGCAGGACTAGGGTACTTGCCAAACCATTACTTCTTAAAAGAAAAGAAATGACATTTTTCTTCAGGGTAAAGAGTGCTTCTTTACATAATGCTTAGAACAGGAATCTTTCTTCAAAATAGGGAGAAACTATCTTCCCTGGGGTACAGTTGATGACAAAACTCCTTTTCCAGCTGCTAAAGTGCTGAAGGATAAAATACTTATAGAACAGTGTACAGGCTTAGGAGTACCAAAATCCATGATATCTTGAATCCCTTTTTCTCACTGTTTCTTTTTTTTCTCCTCTTTTTGCAAAACTTTTGCTTTGATGGAAGTCCCTAAATCAGTAATGTGGCTGGAGAAAAAAAACACAAATTAACAAAACTGAGTTTAATGAGCAACCACTCCTAAAGAAGGTCTTCAGATATCTTCTGATTTAGTTCAGTGCTAGAAGAAGCTGAAATATTTAGCTTTCTGCCCCCCCCCCCCAAAAAAAAAAGCTCTTACTCATTTTAATAACCTGTTCCTATGAATATTTTCTATGATCTGCTTAAATTTACTTCTTTTGGTAACCTTTACTATGCACTGTAATAGTCATGCAGGCTCTTGTCAGTAGGTAGTGTTAGTACAAAAGAAGAATTGACTGAGGGTAGGAAAATCTAAGTGGGTCACTTCTCTAAATGATGCTGTGCCATTGCAGATGAGCTAGGCAGTACATGCCTTTTTTCAGATGACCCCATCCATCCTATCCCTCATCAACTAAATCTGTTTCTCAGAACTGTGGAACCATTCTGGATTCTGGAATCCTACTGGCTAGAGCTAGAATAAGAAGATATTAACAGAAGGGTTTAGGATTTCCTCACCCTTTCAAAAGGAAGAGATGAAATTTGCTTCTTGTTCACCTGCAGGTTTCTGTCCACAACTTGGAGGAAGTTGGAATGCTTCCCTTACTGGCTCTTTCTTCCCTAGTACAATTCTCTAAGTATGTTTATTTTCTTTCTTATTTTGCCATGCAATGTTATCTTTCTTCCACTGATTCCTCTTTAAATTTATATTTATCTTTTTTATTCAGTAGGTACTGACCTTCCATAATTGTCTGCTGTACTCCTCTGCTGATAGAATTAGGTGTTTTCAGGTCTGGAACTAGAAATAGGAAACTGAATCTGAAAAACAGTTTGTCCAGAATTTTCACATGAGATAATGCTGTTCTAATGAAAGAGGTTAGAGCTACATTTTAGAATATCAAAACTCCAATTTCCTCTGAATAACCTTTTAAAAATGAAATACACATTCTGACTAGAAAAACTGCAACTTATATTGGAAAGAGTGTGCTGTCTTCATGAAAAGCATTGTATGCAACAAGAAGCAAACCCAAGGCGACTCTGTGTGCAGTTTTTGGCAGTGCAGATGTTTCCCAGTAGTTTGTAAATGCTCAGTTCTTTAATAATAAATAAATGAAATACTTAAACATGCTTAAAATATTTTGTTGTTTCACTAATGCAAATGTTGAAAAAACACGACGAACAAGTTTCACATCAAAAATGTACCGAATTCAATACTACTTTTCAAGTGGAAAGTTTTTCTGAAATCAGTACTGGGGGGTGTCTTTTCATATGATTCAGTGGAAGTTAGTGTAATGACAACAGATGTGGCTGTAAAGCACTTTGTTGTCTTATGGCCATATGATTCTACCAGTTCAATGAATCACTGCATTATGTTACATAAATGGTAATTTTCATTATTTCTATAAAGGAATCAATCTAGACTGCATTTAGTGTGTTTTAAAGGCTATTTTTTTGCCTCATTAATAAGCAAGTTTTGTAATTTAGGAGTAATGTTTATATTATTTATACTAAAAAAACATGAAACTATATAAAGAAGTTATGTTCCTCAGGCACATCAGCACAACTTCCAGTTATGCAAATGAATGAACAACTTCAAAACAAAAATTAGTCACATAAATCTAAAAAAGGGATGATGAGTATGTATAATGCATATAGACACAAAGCATGATGAAAATGTGACTTTGATCTTTGAACAGTGTAACTGATCTGCTTTGTTTTGTATAGAGGAAAGATGAATGCTTAGCCATGTACTAATACAAAATCATGGTTTATTTTTGCCTATGTATATGTGTCTGCATTTTGTATATGTGTGCATTCATGCATAAACATTGTATACATAGCGTGAATGTGTATCTGCATACAATATGTGTGTATGTGTAACATATTTCTAACTGAAGGAAATACACTACAAAGAAAATTCATTGTGAACTGAAAATTTGTCCCAGTTTTTTAAAGTCAGGAAAAAGCATAGACATTAAATTTTACCTAATTTAAGGGCCTAACTCCTATTGAAAATTATAGAGATTGAAGTATTTATTATCTTCTGAAGAGTCTTCTGGAATCTATTGTTCTTCAGCTGCTGTAATTTAAAGGACAGTTAAAATGACCTCTCCTGGCTTGGGGTATATGAAATGTTCTAAATTCTCTTTCCCTTGCAAGTTGGGTTATTACTCAAAGAACCGTTGTTTAGTACTTATGTCCTACCAGATTGACATAAGGGTTCAGGAGTGGTCTTTGTTACCTCAGTCCATGCCAGGATGTCCATCTGCTTACTACTGTTCACTGTAGAAAATGTGTCTTCTTCTCATGAATCCTGTGGTAATAGATCTCAGACTCGATTATCTTCTAGGATGAAGGCTGTTATGCTCAGGAACGAGATAGCTGATAAATGGCCTGTTTTGTAAGGGAGCAGCATCCCTTGATCTTATAAATCATACTGAATTTTAACTAGGTTAAAGCAAAAATAAAAGTAAAGTTTGCTCATACAATTGGTAACATAAAAAACTTAGCTTAAAATGCAGAGTTACTGAAGTTGTGGCGAGGTCATAAAGCAGACCTGTGCTTAAGCTGATGTAACATAAATATTTGTTTGTCTCAATCTGAAGCTAATTTGTGTGGCACTGCTGGTAGAGCATCCTAAAAAAAGAGTCCTGAAGAAAATGCTGTTCCTGTAGCCTTCTAACAAGCTTATTCTCTTAGAGCACCCAGACACTGAAGTCTCTGGAGAATGCCTTAAATAAATAGATGCAATGTCTAACCATTAATTACCTGACTACTTTCAAGCCTAGCTAAGCAATGTTCTAATGAACATGATAGGCTTCTGGTTTTAATTGAAAACAAACGTGGGTAAACAATGAAACCACATGTTTATCAAGTGCCTATTTCCTGGCAATCAAGAGACATGGTAATTGCAGTAGTTCAGGGCCTGTTTATCAGGATGTTTCATTGTTGAGTGTTTAACTACACCTCTCCCCAGTCCTTGTTCCCACAAAATATCAGCAATGCTGGCAACAGTGAACAGATGTCCCTCCTGAGGCCAGCGAGTCAGGGCAGCAGTAGTAAAAATGTTCCTTTTGAGGCTAGCGAACCAGTCTGCTTCACAAAGCCTTATTGAGTGACAGGTGAATAGAAAAATGCTGCAGATTAGCCTCAGGGAATTGGTTTCAGTGGAAGCAAATGAGCATTTTTATATATCTTAATAAACACAGATCACACTTTTCCTAATAAGCAAAAAAATATTTAAAGACCTCCAAAGGACTGACGGCTGAACTTTGATACACTCATTCACATGTAAGCCACTGTACTTAGAATGCCCCTGTGGTGGACGTTTCAGGAAAATATTTCTAGTCATGTACAGTAAAGCTTGCCAGAATGCACCAGGTAAGTGCTTTTACAGGTAGATAGCAACAGTTCAGGGGGAAATTATATTTTATAAAGCTTCCATGTTTCAATACAGGAGTTGGAACTCTTTCCAAAATCTTTTCGTAAATGTGCCAGTGCAGGGACACTTCCTGAAAGAAGCCAAATATATGACTAAGTAACAGAAAACCAAGCTTGATAACAGAGTAATGCACTATGATAATCAGTGAATGTGTCAGAAGGAATCACTGTGCATTAAGATCACTAAGATTCTCCTCCTTTAAGAATTAGACTATGTGTTAATTTGAAGGTTGTTTCATTTAAGATCTCGTACACATATAGTTATG
The DNA here is from genome assembly GCA_013389865.1 of Piaya cayana. Classification (NCBI taxonomy): domain Eukaryota; kingdom Metazoa; phylum Chordata; class Aves; order Cuculiformes; family Coccyzidae; genus Piaya; species Piaya cayana. The sequence continues at coordinate 127,819 of WAAB01009322.1, forward strand.
CTGTTATAAAAATCATATTTCATATACGTTGATATGCTGATCTGTGTGCATGAATAAAGGAAATAATATACCAGTATGAAATGACCTTTCAGTCTCTTAATGACATTCAGAAATAATTGTTGATCTAACATTGCATTAAAAATTAAAAACAAAATCGTTGACCCAATAAGTATAATTCCACCAATAGACTACCCTAGACATCCACTTTATTTTAGACATCACCAAGTCATTCTCCTGTCCCCTTCTGCCACCTATATACTTAAAGATATCTAAAATCTTTGGTTTTGAAATTTCCTTGTTTTGTAGATGTGGAACAACATCTGTTCCTTTTACTTCCTCTCCCATCTCAAAAAACATATTTGTTTTCTAAACAGAGAATTAAATCAGATTTTACCTTTACTAGTATTACTCACAAGATCTTTTGATGTCAAACCAGTGGTTTTCATACATGATTGACTGGAAAGCTAGAAAATGCACTGAATTTTTAATTTTTTTAACCAATTTTATCTTTTTTTTCTTCATTTTGTCAAATAATTACGCAGAGAGTGTGTTCAACTGACATAAACCCATAGCATTCCATTCTTCCCTGTGCATTTGTTGTTTTATATCTAATGAAGATTTAGCCCTGCTGTTCTTGACTAACAAAAGCTAATCTGATTCTGTTTGTTAACCTGCTTGAGCATGCAGCAGCAATACTGATGATATTAGCAGAAATGAGCACACCTTGGGAATAACAGTTTTTACTTAATTACTGCTATACGACCATCTGGGGAAACTCAGTTTGTTTTTAATATGCTTCTAAAAGTTCTGTGCGTGTGAGGAATGCTTAGGAACTTGGTAACATTCACAGTGCAAATAGTAGGTTATATAATGTGGAGGAATAAATATACAAACACCAAAACACAGAAAAAAACCATAAAAACTACTCTACCATGAAAATAACATGACACCAAAGCAATGGGTCCCCATTCTTGGTACTCAGCTAAGAATGGTTAAATGATTGAGTGACAAATTCACAAAATAAAGTGAGATAATCCTGTAATGCAAATAACAGCCAGGTACCACTTGGCCATTGTCTCTGCTTGAGTGGTTCTTCTAGGATGTCTACAATTTTTGTACACTGCCTTATAAAATAATCCCCCTTACAGAACATTTTCTAACATTCAGATTTACTGTGATTATATTTAATTACTGTGTGTTCTGGGCAGATCAACTCTACGTGGGGCTTGCTGAGTTCATCCAAATATCTCAGGAACAGTGAATGCTAGAGCAATTTTTCAGGACATGTTAACATCCTGAAAGGATTTTGTAGAGACATGGGTGCCAGCCTCTTCTCCCAAGTGACAGGTGAAAGGACAAGAGGGAATGGCCTCAAGCTCCTCCAGGGAAGGTTCAGACTAGAAAAAGAAATTTTCATGGAAAGAGTCATCAGGCACTGGAACAGGCTACCAAGGAAATTGGTTGAATCACCATCCCTGGAGATTTTTAAAAGATAGGTAGGTGAAGTTCTCAGGGACATGATTTAGCAGCAGATAGGTTGAACTCAATGATCTAAGAGGTCTTTTCCAACCTAATGATTCTATGATTTAGAAACCTGCCAAAAGTAGCCTCCTTATCTAGCAGTAACTCTTACAAAGCCTGTATGACCTGCAGACCCCACAAAAATAGAAGCCATGTTTAAATAGAACCAATCCTTTTCTTGTAACTGTGGCAAACTCACATGATCTTTAACCTGTTATTCAGACAACAGAGTACTACTTTTCCATGGACAAATGCACAGACAGCTTCTGAGCTGAGTTGCAGTGCCTTTAATGTGTAGTCTTTATTATCTAATGCCTCCTAAGTCCAAGATGATATATACAGTTACAGAGAAAAAGTCTGCATTTGCATTTATCTGCATTGGTTCTTAAAGCTTCACAGGGTGTATACTTTATATGAATATCTATTACTATTACTGCCATACTTACTTCTTTTTCATTGATTTTCTGAAATTTGGGATGGAAATAAATTTCCCAGATTGAAGAACAGTCGCTTGCAGTTCTTATACCATCTCCAACAAAATATTTTTTGCATTTATTTATGTATTTGTCTATCTATTTATTTATTTTTATTTACATGGGCGCGTAGTGATAGGATGAGGGCAAGTAATTTTAAGTTGGAAGGGGGAAGATTTAGATTAGATATTAGGAAGAAATTCTTCATGACAAGGGTAGTGAAGCACTGGCACAGGTTGCCCAGGGAAGGTGCGGATGCCCTCTCCATTGAAATGTTCATGTCCAGGTTGGGTGAGGCCTTGAGCAGCCTGATCTGGTGGGAGGTGTCTAGTGGGAGTCGGAGCTAGATGACATTTAAGGGTCCTTCCAACCCAAACCATTCTATGATTCTATGATTTCATAATTTTGTTTTCATTTAAGTCTCAGTCTTCAAAAACCTGAATTGGCAGCTTACTATGTATTAAGAAAAAAAAAAGGTATTATTCCCCTTCTTGCATTCTCTACAAAATTCTATGAAATGTTTTTATGATCCGGATTGATTATTTTCAAAAGCAATCTTCCTTTCAGTCTTTCAGTCAAAGAACCATGATCTCTCTCTATTGATAAAGAAGTTAAGTGAATCGAATGTACATGACTTATTGTAATTGTTTTCAAACATCCTGATTTAAGATTACTTGCCTGAGAACAATGTAATATAAATGGCATTACTTTATTGTTGCATAGTAACTTCACTTTGTCTTATGACTACCTGCATGAGATAGATATGGTTTTATTGGATCAGCTGAAATATAAGTACTTAAATGAAAGATCATAAATTTGAGGAAACATCTAGTCTTAGGAACAGAGCTATACTGAGGTCAGGGAGTTTCCATTACCCTGTCAGATATCTCGCTCTGGAGAGCTTTTACAGTGTTTCTTTGTTTTGCATAATGTAGCTTGGATTTTTAACAGATGTCAAAAACCAAGACATAAATCTATCAGATTCATTTTGGGGTCAGAAGGTGAATATTAAGTAAATTCTAAAGTGACTTAAATATGACTTAAAAACTATGTTCTGCAGCATCCATCAGAAAATATTCTAATGGAGACATTCTAATGGTTTGTTATCAGAGATTCTGATGAGAAAACAGATTTAGATTTTGTGTATCTTGGAAAGCTGTAAATTCATGAAATGTCTTTACTATATCAGGCTTAATTAAAATTAAGTTGTCATTTGTCAGTATGTCAGCTTCTCTAAGGATCCAGCTGCAGAGGAGGAGACAAAAATCAGTCTGATTGCCCAGTGTTCTTTCAGAGGCTGTAGATGCATCCTTGGACATGCTGTAGCTCCCACAGATAGTTGTTCCTTATCTCAGAGTCTCTGCCATATATTCTGATTTGGAGTAAATGCATCCACTGGTCCAACAGAATGTGTCTATTTAAATGCAGATGTAAATCCTTCACTTGTGATCTGTGATGTAGATTCATGCTTTTTCTTAGTTCATACAAAATGAAACAAGTTCTGTGGGCTAAGCATTAGAGAGGAAAGCTGTCCTGGACATTTCCCCAAGAAAATGATAATTGCCTGCAGACTGTAACAGCCCCAATAGGGTGTCCATGAGGTTAGAAATAGCTCATTTGGTAGATTTCTCTAATTCTTTATGTCCTGAGGAATTTGGAAAGCTGACAGATTTATAAACTGCTGGGTGGTAACTGAGGCCACAATTTTGCTCAGTTCATGGCAAACTCATGCTTGGATATGGCAGCAAGTCAAAGGCATAGTAGAATCCAGTAATGTTTATTATTTGTATTACAGGAGTGCCTAGAGGCTCTGATTGGGAATGACATCCTTTATGCTAGTGGCTGTACATATCTACATGAAGATAATCTCTGCTTGAAAAAGCATACAGTATGAAGCAATAAATAGAAAAAAAGAATAAATAAGGTTTTACAAGGTTAGGAACTAGGCAACAATAAGTACATGTGCCTCTATAGGACCTTTATATTGTTACCGTGGTTTTTTCTTTACTAAAATTGTGATTATAACAAAGATCTTAAATCTGCTGCGGAAAAAATATTGTTTCTGAAACAACATGCTTGGAAGAAATTTGGAAGAAATAATTTAATTCCTCATTCTCACACATTCTCTCTGTTAGACTTTGAAAGACAGAGATTTTGGAGAGGTAAGAAAATATAGCTAAATGTCCCATGGGAAATTAAAATTTCTTTCAGAATGTCATATTCTTCCAAAGCTGGATAGTAAAGAATTAGAGAGGCATTAATGTAGTTGCTTATGAGTAATAACTCTATTTAATTTTATATCAGTGTTCAGTGGATGAAATGAAAATATGGTACATTATGAGATTAACAAAACTGGATTTGAAATCAGAATTCCATACACTGTGAGAGAGAAGTTACAGTCAAAGAAAGAAATGAAAAATAGCAATGACCAAAAGATCAATAATATCATATTAATTAAAAGTGTGGTTAGTGAAAATGAAATTTCTTCAATGTGAATTGTCTGAGTTTATGCAATTCCCATTAAAAAAATCATAGAGTTCTATACTTCAGTATAAGTTGTTCTTAAAGTAAAATACATAGTGACATCAGATAATACAGTGAAGGGAGGCAGAAATTGTCTTATGAGAATAAAGGAAAGAGAAAGTAGTAATTTACAGAGAAGGAATAATAATATGTACCAAAAAATGTGGTGAAATCAATAGAAAACTTTCATTTCAAAGCACATATTTATAATTACTTTCCATGGGGAGGTGAGTTTGTACATATGTATGAATGTATTTATTTATCTATACATTATAGGTATTCAGAATTCAAAATTATCACTCTAGTTGATAAAAATAACTGTTGGGAATACCTCTCAAGCAGACAAATGTTTCTGCTGAAGAGGCCAAAAATATTTCCATACAACACTCTCTACTGGGAGGAATAATGAGATAGTAAAGCATAGTACAAACTAGAAAATCATAGCACTCTCTTCATAGAAAACTTATTCTCATTTCAGGGATGCCCTAGGAGTTCCCAAGAGAAATATAACTTTGGAAACCAATGAACAATGTTGGGAAAAAAAATACTTTGCATTCTGTAGCATACAATTAAATATATATGATTCTTGATATAGCTATGACAGTAGAAGTGGGAAGCTGTCATTTCTGCCATAGCCTTTATTATGTAAATCTTTGTGGAATAATGTAAGTAGTTGGCCCTGTATCTGAGAGAGAGACAAGCTCTAGGTGCCTAAAGTTTACACTTCCTTACTAGAATAGATATCTAGTTGAATTTATGGCCAACTGCTCGATTTTGAAAAATCAGACCTCTTCAAAAGGCAGTTAATTTCCTGAATCTCCTAGCTGATATTACTGGAATGAAGGGGTGAATCAAAGTGGAAGTGTGATTTTTTTTTTTTTGTCAAGTATAGTGATTTGCAGTACATATTTTGCAACAGACTGCACGGGGATTTTATCTTTACCTGCCACCATGAGCCAGAATTTTAGTTGTTGTTTGTTTTCTACTTAGTTCAGGTAATGTAAAGTAAGAACCATAGTGAAAAAATAATCTTACATTGCACATGTTTTGTATTTCTCCCCTTTTAAGAGTGAAGCAATACTCACGTATTTAAATATATTTTCCCAATATCTTTAGTCAAGGGATGCTACACATTTCACAATGCCAATTGAAGCACTAAGAGTCTCATTGAGATTCCCTTCCTTATCTCTTCTTCGCTTCCTGAGAGCACATAACCAGTCATGTGGTAGTACTAAATATTAGCAGGAGTTTGTTACGTATACCCTCTCCTTCAAAGAGTATCATCAATGCTAAGCTACTCCAGTAGAAGTATAATTTACAAGCTCATTGCTGCAACCTTAGATGTTCGGTATAGTTTTGAGTAGTAAAAATTCAATGAGTTCACATAAAATCTTCTTTTGTCATAACAACGCATTGGTAAATGTGTCATGTTTTGAAGGATTACCCAGCTGTACTTCTATCGCATTGTGGAGATATATAGCTGGTGAAGAATGTGCTGATGTGAGGGATCAGGAAATACTGTTAAACTCCGTTGGATGGAGTTTTGGGGTTTGTGTATTGATGGAAATTAATACACAGTAAGATAAAACACTGCAAATTCATATTATACTTTACTGTGCGCTGCCTTCCCAAACTACAAAATGTCTTTAGATGTGATCTGGATCCTGACTCATGAGGTTCAGAGATTTATTTCTCTCAATTATACCACGTGTGACTAATTGGCTCTCTACTGAAGACAGTTGTAACACTCCTTTATTTTTTGTCATGTATATGTCATAGGTGATGGTACAGATGAGTTTAACAAGGTGTTTTCACTTCAGACCAATTCGATGCTTAGTCCAATTCAAGAATGAGTTTCTATCTGTGAATGTCCTCTGTGAGCTGGAACACTCACTGTGTGTTTCCCCATATTTCTCTGTTACTGTGTGAGTGAAATCATCTTCCCATATCTTGGCTCTTCAGTGTGGAGATGGGGTTTTTTTCCTCCACTTGCTACGTTATGTAAATTTTCTAAACATGGCCCTCACTGTGACCATCTGCACTCTCCAGGCACTTAGAGTTTTTGCAGTGACCTATTATGAAGAGGCTGTAGAAAATCACATTAAGAGTTTCTTGGCGAAAGTTGAAAATTCATGCCAATTTCCTGGTGTATTTATCCTCTTTCATTTCAGGGTGAGGATTAGTATTTGCCACTTCAGCTGTACATGCAGATAGTTTTCATCACATATCAAATGCACCTTGCAACAAATTGGTGTGTGTCTTATTCACAGCTTCACAGCAGTAGTAGCTCTTTTTATGGGTAGCTTTTTTTTATTAAGTAGCTCTTTTTAGCCCATCATTATTCTTCTTCTGTAAATATATGTCAGCTACAACCAACATGGGTCTGATCTGTTTCCTGAGTTTCAAAGAAGAAAACAGTGGGTTTTGTGTAGTGTTTCTTTTCTTATGGGAATGTTACAAATGGAAGGGAGGAGATGTCTGCACACTGTTATACAGAGAAGAATAGAGTGGAGACATTTTTTTGAGTTTCCTTTGCCCCTGGCATTTGATCAACAAGTGCCTGGTCCTCTCACATTACAAAGGGCAAGGCATCATTTTCTGTGATGGTCCTCTGGGTAGCAAAATGTGAAGTGACTCATCAGAAATGTACACAGCAATGCACTGTGCCAGAGCCCAGAGAAATAAAAACATGATGATTTACTTTAGATACACATACACTACATAACAGACCATTATCTAAACCACTAATAAAGGGCAGGGAAATTACTACCTTCAATTCCAACCACAGACTTTTACATCTACAGTGAAATGAATAACCACTTGATTTGAAAATCATCAGATTAGCCATTCAGATTATCCATTGCACTGAATGAAAACTACTGTCATTTAGACATATCTAGCAACAGGCAGTAGTACTTCCTTAACTTCTACCAAATAGATTGCACACTTACTATATGTAATCAATAACATGTATATCTAGAACATTTCCCTTTAGAAGGATGCTACATCAATTTACTAACTCTGTAACACATCTCTAGACTTGAGAAATATGAACAACCCATTAGGTCATCTTAAGTCCACTATTCTGCTTGTGCAGATTTTATATCGGGATCACTTCATACATCACTGAACTGTAGCCACTTGGGTTGTCATTAGGCAATTAATATGCCTTATACCTGCCCATCAAATCACTATTCTATAAAAGGGCAAATTAAAAATGGGAAAATCAGAGTGTCCTTGGAAATTACCTCTAACTTTGGCAGTTTGATATTCAGATAATCTGCTGAGGTAGACACTTTATAATTGCTTTCATGCACTTTACATGAGCCGAGAATCTGACCAAGAGAATTTAAGGGGTTACAGGATAATCAGAGGTCATTTACACTGGAAAAAAAAAAAAAAAACAATTGGAAAGTCCTTTCTAGAACATAGGGGTATTTTGGCTTCTTCCTTTTTAGATTAATACATGCACTTTCGAGTCCAAAAAAGAATTGCTAAGCTTATTGCAAGCTGTTTAATGAATAAATGTTGAAATCATTAATTTCTGAATTATCTGTGCATTCACAATAGGCAATAGTAAAATTCATTTGATCATATTTATGTATGATATGCAAATTACTGTGGGAATCCTTGGGATGTTCTACAAATATTCATTATTATGAAGTATTATTGTAGGTGATATGAGGATTTGCATTGAGGTGGATTGAAAACTGGCTGAATAGCCTGTTCCAGAGCGTAGCAGTTAGCAGAACAAAGTCTAGTTAGATGCCAGTAATTAGTAGTGTAACTTAGGGTAAATATTGGGTTTAATTTTGTTTAAAATCTCCATGAAGACGATATCCAGAGGTCCTTTCCAACCTCAACCACTCCATGTTTCCATGAAATCCAGATGCTTGTTAAAGAGAGTCAGAGCTTAGCCAGGATGCCACAGCAGAGAATAGTGGAGCGGATACTGTCCCAGACATCACTTAGAAGACTAATCTGCTTCTTTTATAAAAAGTTTGTGTTTCCTAAGTGCAGACCATACAAAAATGCTTTGGTATTTCAAACATTCAGGAAAACATATGCTTCTGCCGGACAGTGGCACTGAATCTTATTCAAATTCTCTTCCAGTTCCTTTTGTTTTCTTCACTACCTGATATAAGAGACAAAGTAGATATTATTGAGTTTAGCCAAAATCCTGAGCACTGCTATGAAAAAGGCTGCTACAACCTTTTTGTCCTGCTTACCCGTAGCACAAAACCTTTCATCTTGCTAATGCTCTTGTGTAAAATGTAGTATACTGTTCTTATATCTACAAAAGCTTGAGGGCATTGTGAAGCTAGACAAGCCAAACCAGAGACAAACATTTGACTGAACGAGGACTAGAACCTTCTATTGTGGTTTTCCTTCTTGGACATTTAAATTGGTTCTTTTCATATCTAATTAGGAAGGAAATAACAAGAAGCCATATTATTGCACTAAATATAAGAAATATTGGAAAAAATAAATATTGGTTATTGGAATAAAAATGATACTATTCAATTTTTATATGCAAACCTGTTTCACTGCCAAGTTCTTTAAAAAAAAGTTCTTGAAATGCATTTTTTTTTCTCTTTCACAGACTGTTTATTTTCATTATTTTCTCTTTTACTGACTTAATATTAAAGACTGGATATGGTGTAACATGGTGTAGAACTCTCATGAGAATGTTTTTAATTCATGCAACATGCTTTTGAACTTCATATGATTATTGGCCATTTGTCTGGGATTTTTAGACATCTGCAGTCCTCTCAAAGCTAACTACTGCTCTGAGCACACTACTGATAATTCAGGAATCCTGGGCAAATGACCAAAGGCTTCAAATTTCATCTGGCAACATTTCTGAACAGAAAAGTAGAGCAATTAGAAGTCCATCAGTATGGTATCTGTAGTATTCTGAAATTAAGTGGAGCAGAAGTTAAAGAAAATGTGGTTTTTTTGATTGTTAGTCACTGTTTCTTACAAACTGGGTCTCCTTTCAGGCCTAAAAATACAATTTTGAAAACTTGCCTAGTGTAGATAACAGATGAAAACAGAAAACAGTTATTGTCTATCTAATTTGAACTTGCACTTTACCAACATAATGTAAATCCTGATGGGGAATTAAGAATGCATTTCATTAAAACATTATCAATTCAGAATTCTCAGATAAGGTATTCTCTAATATTCAGTAATAGGAAACATAATCTCCATGTCATAATTAACTGATATATTTTCTTCACTTTAGGACCAAGAATAAAACCTTTGTAATTTTTATGTTATTTACTGATAAATGCCAAAGGCTTTAAAAAAAATGATTATTGAGAAAAGAAGACTGTCATGGGGAAGAAATTGTATGGAAAAGCAGTATATTTTCTCTTCTTTATGTAAAGGGTAGTGTAACTTGGTTTCATCAAATCCTTTTATGTTCAAGAATTGATAAATTGTATACAAATGCTCTCTAGAACATTGTTTTAAAGTCACCATTTTAGCCTTTCACGTAACTTGCTCTAACCTAATATATAATGGACATGGTAGACATGTGGAAGAATGGTAAGGGATATTACTGAGCACAGAAGGGCTCTTTAAGTGCTGTCTAAGCAGTGGTTCGTGACATCTCGGCATTCCTCAATAGGGATACAAGTTACAGCATTGCTATGCCTGCTGTGTTGCTGGGGGTGGCAGTGAAGATACATCATTTAAGTTGAAACTAACATTCATCTTCAATCAAAACGGAATGAATGTGTCATGTCTGCTGAATGGGGAAAAATCCCAAACAAACAAACTGACAAACCAAAACTAAGAGGAAGATATTTTCATTTACTGTAATAAAAGACAGTTGAATAGGCAGATTTGGACAGGGTCTGGGTCACTTTGATGATACTGCTTTATAGATTAGGAATGGAAAAAAGTGGTTAAAACAACCAACCACTGGAGTTCTGCTACGAATGATGAGCAACAAAGAATCAGGGACTGGAGAGTCCTGAGCTTTCAGGGTAGCATATCTGTGGCATGTTCCTGAAGCAAGAACTTAAAATCATTTTTGAAGTGAGAGTAGTGCAAGAGAGGATGAGAGCTTACATCTGCTAAAATTATTTGTACAAAAAAGAGGGAAGTCAGTGGTAGGATTTTGTTTCTATGAATGATAAAGTCTTTATCCCCTACTTTTCAGTGAATGTGTTACCTAGTAGGACCTGAGAGCCAGAGATGAAATCTATCATAAAAAAAAAAAAAGTAACCCTGATTCATCTGACCTGTGGTATTTTGGATTTCAAAGTCATAGTCATGTTTTTAATGTGCTTCCCTCCTCTCAGTGCTTGCAGAAAACAGTTAACTACCTGTTGCAGCTCTTTGAGCAAGTTTTTCAGCTCCTGAAGGTTTTGCAGAGACACCCGTTTCCCACCAAAATTCACAATAAAATAATGTTCACAATTTTAAAAATGAAAGCATGGAGCAGCTATACATACTAGTCTTCCTCACACAACTGCTCTTTGAGGCTACCGTGAGAATCATGCATCATTACTTAATAAATATGAGTTAGATCAATGAATTATCATTGTCTGGCACAACTTCAAGAAGCACAGGCAATAAGATCAGCAAAACTTATGGAAGCTATGAGAAAATGTGTTTGAAATTGTATAAATGTAAACTTTTTTCATGACTCTCCACCCTCCAGACTTTATAGAAAAATCCTAATTCTGTTCCGTGTGCTGTTGATGAAAACACTGACTCTGTCACTTAATATATATGAGATATAAGGCATTGAGAACATAGTGAAAGATTACTGTCAGCTTAAAGTGATTTGGACGAGTAGTATCTTTTTATAGTTTCTCTGTAATATTCTGATCTCCAAATCTGTGCTTAAGTACAGATTTATGTCAAGCCTAGACATTGTCCTACAGTACTCAATTGTTAAGGTCAGGATCACAAATTGTAGTTGTTACTGAATTTTTATACTGTTGTTGTTGTTCTGACTTTTGCAGCAAGATAACGGTATTGACAGGATTCCTGGGGATGGAATCTGCAAGAGAATAGAGTATGAATTTTCCCCAAAAGTGTTGATTACAGATGTAATCTATAATCAGTCACATCTGCCTGAATTTTCACAGGAAGAACTTATCTGTTGAAACACAAGTGCCCTTCATGATGTGCTGTGATCTCTTCCCTGGGAAACTACATGCCTCTTTCCCTGTTTATCTGGAATGAATCAATAATCCAACTATTCTGTATGCTAGTCTACTGGTTAAAGTGTCCTCTATCAAGTAAGAAACAAATTCTCAATTACTTAAAGAATTTGTGTCCCATTTTTCACAAGAGGGAGAACTGAACGTATGGTACTAGGTAATCATATTCTGTCTTCCAAATTTTCATGCTCTTCCCTTCTTATTTAAACTTCACAGGGTATTAGTTGAGATTTTATGCTAAACTCTTCTGGGGTTTTTTTGTCATTGGTTTTTTTTTTTTATTATAGTTATGTCAAAACAGCTGCAGTGCTGCTTTCTGGAGACGCGTGCTATTCATTAATGACAGAATGACCCAAATAGATCCACTAGCTGTGCCATAGAAGACTAAAGAAGTTTCTTTATATAGTGATTAAGAAACTGCCTGCACCTTAATCTAAGACTTATAGTATTTTTCATCTTGAGAGTTTTAAAATAGCATATTCCACAAAAACATGTGTTCTTCAATAACAGGTTGATAACAACTTGAAGAAAATGTGAGATATTTGAGCAATCACTGAAACCTTTTACAGTTTATATGAATTATTTCACAAATTAAATATACAGAAAGTTCTCCTTCCGATTTTGCTATTTTGACAGTGCTGAAAATCAATTGCTCTGAATAATTCCTAGTTTATACTTAGAAGCAATTAAACCTCCTTTGTGATCAAAAATATAAATTAGGTTACTTTGAAGGATGTTATGAATGTGTTATCTCTTTATATAGTCAGCCTCTTGTTCAAGTGTCTGCCTGCTAGGTGCTTGTGTGGACCTTAGAGTTGAAGTGGCTACATACAGGTAAGAATGAGTTATTTTCTCCAAACACATATACAGATCATAGATTTGTCATACAGTGGAAACTGAAGGTCAACGAATCTAAACAGGAGGTCTGCAGTAAATCAAGAAATGAATTAAAATGCCCGAGTGTCCAGTCTTATCTTTTAAATAATAACTGGGTTTTCTTTAAATGTTTTCTTTGTTGAAATGTACAATTGTATCGTCTAAAGACTTATAAGATTCTTCAGTGAGCACCCATACTGTGATTGAAGAGTAACAACTCAGAACATATTAAAGTGATAATTGTAATTCAAAGCATACTTGAGTAGTAACTCAAAATTTATCAGAACTGGCTTTTATGAAACTTAATCATTTACCGCATCTCTTTCTTCTATTTCAAGGAATTATCAGTACAGAGCATTGGATGTACTTGTTTTCCGATGATTTAGTGATTGCATCTCATTCAAACCATAGTATGATTCAGAAGGACATGGAGTCAACATATACACAGAAATGTTGATTAAAAAAATGTACTAAATTTAGGGAAGACCAACAAATTTTGTTGGCTGAGGAGCATCCTGGCATCAGAAACCCTACAGAGAAATAGTTACCCATCTAACACACTGGAATGTGATACTTCATGACACAAAAAGTAGTCTCTAAGGAATACTGTATTTGAGGTATATTCTTGACACCGATGCACAAATACTTGAATCTGTAAATTTAGTTACTTTTTTTCTTTTTCTGTGCTTGAACGGGAATTGAAGTTACTTGCGATGTTTTGATTTGTGTTTGCATTGGATATCTTTTCCACTGCTACAGTCTAGTAATAGAGGTCTGTTCTTGGTTATTGTTTATAGTACCTTCATATTTTCATTTTGTATTTTCACCTGGAAAATTAAAACCAATGAGAAAAATCTTGCATCTGAATTTCATTCCCTCTTCTCATGTATTAATATTCATGTTTCATGCCATGCACAAGCATTAAAGAGAAAATTCTCTTGGCTGTATTCATTGAGACTTAGAGAAATATGGAGGAAGATTCACTTCATGGCATTCTGCTTTGATTATACAGAAGAGCAAAGTTAAGAATACAGTAGATTTTTAGGGGCAGGGAGTTTGTTTTAAATTCTGTCAAATGCTATTCCATTGATGCTGATAATTTAAAAAATGTTGGTTGCTGGCAATGTTGCTGATCAAGGGGAAAACCAGACAGGAATGCAGTGAGTGAAAGAGCTCTTTAGGAAATTCCATGCTTAGGAAATAATGCTGGCACATAGGTAACAAAGGACTCAGCATCTTAGCAAAGGCAGGAGGGAGGATGAGGAAGCAGGCCAGAAAGTAATGAAAGGAATGGCCAAAGGGACTAGATAGTTTCCTGCAGCAGTCACTGAGTTTGCTGAAGCATCTGCTTTGTACAGATGTGTGGGCGAGAGAAGGCTTTTATGATTTTTTTAAAATTTCTATTACGTTTTCCCCAGTAATTATCTGTTGTCTGTTTAGAATGTTAATTATTCAGGTTTATATTTGAATAAAAAAATGTGATTTCTTTTTAATGCAAAAGCCTTTTGGTCTTTGGGGAGTTCCCAACAGTTACAAGAGAAGGTCGAGGCAGATCCATTGCAAATCTCTGCCTGCTTCAAAGCCCTGTCAAAGGGATTTTACAGAGCTGATGAGTGAGGCAGCAGCAGTGAGCTCTCTCAAATGTATTACCATGGATATTTCATCTTTGTTTCTGGTCTATATATGTTAATGATTAAGATTATAGTTACCTGTCAGAATACCTGTATTAAGAACACAGGTATTGAGTTTCTTAAGGTCTGATGTCATGTTTGAATAGTAGAATCATGAATAAAATCTTTGTAGGGTGACTGAAGTTTTCCTTGTTCTGCCTTTCATGACTATGTTTCCATCCTGGTTTTGTTTAACATAGTGTCTGCTATTATTACTTCACTTAAAATCTCTTCACCAAATTCTGTTAGTTCCATCAGTCCTGACAATGCCAAAGTGAAGTGCAAAGATATTTTTACATCCCATTTCAAGCAATTTCCTCTTCATCGTCTTTTTTGTCTTACTTACAAGTTTTATTCTTCTGAGATGCACGCTTTTATGAGCCAGTCCTTATATAATACTTTGTATAACCAAGAGTTATACATGAGCTGCTTAATATTAGAGCCTGTTATTTTGAAAGGACAGGTCTCGTTTTATGCAGAATTTGCTGCAAGTCAAATGAAATGACAACATTTTCTTCCCCCTTATAATCTGCTCCCTCTAGTGTGCCTGCAGCCTTCCTTTATTTTGTGCTTTCTGAGTTTGTGTGTGTGCATACCACACATCATTGTGTTAGGCAATGCAGCAAATAGCAAATACTCTCTAAAAGTACAAAAAGAGAACATTCATGTAGGGAACTCTGTATAGCTTGAAAAATCAGAACAATACTTTAGTCAGTTTTTAGATTAATAGCAGATAAGCTCTCAGCTTACATATATAAAGATCCACAATGAAGGGCTATAATTCAAGTACTGAACTTCTGGTTGACTTGGTAAAATAAATCCTTTCCTTGCCACTTTACTGATGGTATTTAAAGAAATAAGAGATGAGTCATTTGTTATTCCATATTGCCCCCTACAGAAAATTTTGAAAATGACAATAAACTGAGTATAGAAGGAAAGAATACGTGACTGCAATGAAAATGTTACAAGTCCAATTTTCACTAATTTAAAGCTTCTGAGGCTAAGAAATCACATTTCATTCCTTAATTAGATTTTAGCTTAATTGTTGTGATTAGCCATGGTCATGCAAAAAAAATTAATCACAACCAAAGAAAAGCAAGTAAAACAACACACCAGACTGTACTGATTTTCAGTCTAACAATGTCAAGGCATCTTGAATGCTGTCATTTTTCTTGAAGCTTTTTCCTTCCCTGCAAATAGAAAATATTAAATCATTTTTTCAAGTTATCGTGAAATCTATGCAAACCAATATCCATCAACATTTAATCCTAACATAAAGGAGAGTTAAAAATAAATAAATATAACTTGTTTGACAGAAAGAAATATCATGTAGAGAGAAACTCATTTATCAGTAAGACACCTTTAAAAACTTATGTTATATATTCATGTCATATGAATATAGAAGAGGAAATTAAGCATGAGAATGTGGGCATTCATGGATACTCATATACACACAGATAAGAACTGGTTTTTTAGCCTATAATTGCAAGGGAAACTAGCACAATAACTGCAGAAAGTAATGATCTCATAATGAAATAAGCCTATATCATAACAGTATTTTCAAGTTAATTGTTTAGTATGAAAGACTATACTTAGGAGAAAACTTTAGCAAGAAAGATTAATTGCCACTTGCTTTTCTAAATGCATAATATGATAAACTTGGTTTCACAGAATGATCACAATATTCATTAAAATATGAGTGCTCATTCTATTTCAATTTGCATTAATGTTTCTGCAATGAGGTCCAGTCAAAACCCTCTGTGGCTCTGTACTTTTTGAGTCATTCGTAGGATATTAGGAGACATCTTAGGAACCTAGAAATCCTGCCTGTCCTTCAGGGAACTAGGCCGTGTCTGTGGCCTTAAGCTGCACTCCAGGGTGTGACAGAAAGTCCCAAATGGGAAGGTATATTAATTCCACTGGAATGTGCTAAAATATGATGACATTACTCATGTCAGTGAGCATTTATTCAGTAGACAGCTGCAGCTGTGAGGATGTGTCCTTCTGAACCAAGAATCCAGGATGTGAAAAATTTCTAATAAGAAGAAATTTTCTGTGGTGTTATTTGACATGTGCAATCCAGAATATCTCACAACAGTTCCCCAGGCAGCCTGCTGTCAGGAAAGCTCAGGAAGCCACCTCACTGCTTACTAGTTACAGATTACTTAGGGATTACATGATGCTCTTTACCTTATGGCTTTAGTACAACAGCAAAGACCTTGTGTCCTTGAAGGCTTATTAGTGATATTTTGAAGAACTGAGATACTTCTTCCCGTTTCTTTTTCCAGTATNGAGGAGGATGATTCACCTTCCCTGGAGGTGTTGAAGGTGCGGGTGGGCGAGGTGCTAAGGGACATGATTTAGTGTTTGATAGGAATGGTTGGACTTGATGATCCGGTGGGTCTCTTCCAACCTGGTTATTCTGTGATTCTATAAAGAGTTATTATCACAAGATATAAGTTAGTTTAACCTCTTCTATTATATGTTCCTGACAATTAAGATTAGGAGTTACCAGATTAGCAGTTACCATTAAATACAAATACAGTCCCTGAGTCTGTGGAGAATCGGCTACAGAAAGCTGTTATTTTCCACTTCTGAGGCCCTGCCGTCCTGGGTTACCTGCAGTGACTGCTAAAAATTATAGAATCACTGTGCACCTATTTACCTTTTTCTGTAACTTCCAGGAGATTTCACAGGCTGCAAATGGCATCAGTGATCTGGTGACATGACAAATGCCTCATATGACAAACACAACATTCTGCTAGCAAGTATTGTAAGAGTTTTACTTTTTTTTATCTGATGACTTTTGTGTCTGTGAAAAGAATTAGATTCTTAGACAATAAGATGCATGCTTAATTTTAGAATGAGTATTTTGTATGGCTGATGATAATGGTTTCATTCAATGATTCAGAAAAGAAAAGTTTATCTGTAATAATTAAAGTGAAATTGTGTCATAGAAATGATCATGCTTTTTATTTCTGGGTTGAAAATGCTTGCAAGAATAAGAGTCAGAGAGTGTATAACTCTGCCAGAAGAAAAAATCTACACTTACTCCATGATGCAGTTGGGCTAGAAAATAATAGCACTAATTTCTATCATATGACATAGCATGACCTGAGAAGCATAAAGGGGGCCAGAGATCAAATCTACTATGAAGTTTGCTCCAAGCCTGAGTGTATATTTTGTGGCTGATTGAGAAATGTTGTGACTGAGAAAACTTGGCTTCTGTTCTCTTTGAGACTGTTGGGTTTTAGTTTTGCTGAAGGAACTTCATCCTCCTCACCTTTGGACTCCATTTCCTTTCTTATGATGTGCCTGTCTTATCTTTGCAAATGATAAAGAACTCCAAGACTTCTTCTCACATAAACAACACAGAACCAGAGAGCCTCTAGGTGGTACTGTGCTATAAAAAATTATTAGAAACAGCAAGAAAAATCATGCTGACTACTTATCCACTGTTCAACATTTCACTTAGATTGTAAAGATAATTTTTATATAAGAGAGCCCTTATCCTTTCCGGTGAAATTTACTCTAAGAAACATTCAAAATGTCTTCAGTGTTTCATTTGTGTCAAATTTTATTGCTTTGCATTTTCCAGTTTAGTGACTGAGCTCTGCAGGATCTTGTTTGCTGCTAACTTTCACTGAGTTTATATATTTAAGACATATTTAAGACTTATTTAAGTGTATAATTCCATTGCAGACTGATTCTTGTTTAGATATTGCAGAAAGTCCCTCCGACAAATTTGATACGTTGCTTTCACATTAGCTGGGAAATAATCAAACAACTTATAAGATAATCAGAACACTAGCTTTCATGTGGGACTCTTCCAAAAGTGGATATATCAGAGCCAAAATGCGCACAAGTGGAGGTGCAAATAAATAGTACAGAATAAAATAGATTTTTGAGGGGACATGCAATTTATGGTTAAAAACAAAGGAAAGAACAAGTCCTTTTACAATAAACAAGTTATCTTTCAGGAAAGAATTGGAAATAAAAATATTTTTTAAACTTTTTTTTTACAGTGGAGAAGAGCTTGAGATTTTTTTAGTCAAGAAATAATACATCTCAGCTGCTTTGTGGGTGTACAGATGTTCAGATTCTACTCTAGGACAATGAAAAAAATGTGAAAAGTCCCTTCAAATATAAATTCTACTCATAAGTATAATTTTGCATAATTTTGATTAGCGTAGCATAGAGAAATTTTGAGTTTGGTTAAAACATTAAAATCTCACTATATTTTCTGCTGCCACACTGAGGAAGAAATATGTATGCAGGTGCATGGGAATGTATACTGGATAATAATTACATTTTTTATGCCTAATACTAGCATTTAAAATATCAGAGGTTGTTAATTTAACCCTAAACTGGAGGCATCCCAGGGGAAAGATGGAGTCATTCTAATAAGCTGAGCTCTCTAACTCACTAGCAGGGTTTTACTCCCATAAAAGCCAGCCTTCTGGTCCATGTCACAGCTTGGTGATTGATGAGCTACAGAAGGAAGAAGAAAGTTTGTGTCATGAAGCTGCAGACCAAGGCACAAGTCTATTCTGCATGTACAGCAGTGAGCAATTTTCAAAATACATACTGAGATCTCCTGAGATGAGTGGTAAATCTCTGCAAGAAGAGTGGATGGAGCAATGCCTTGACATCTGCCTTTCCCTAAACATTACCCTGACAGACAGGGCAGGTTTATTATCTGTTAAGCTGTGCTTAATTATTTCAAGAAATGTTTATTCACTTTCCCTTGTGCTCCTTTCACCTTTGTGAATATTAAAATTAGTACAAGAACATAAATTTCTAAAAAATAATTAGCTATGGCTGTTACCTCTTTGAGTGTGGACCTTTCAGATTCTATGGGAATGGGACCTTTGTATTTTCTTCTGCTTCTTTTTCTGCTTTTATTCCTTTCTCTCCCTTTGTGATGATGTGTTCTCTTTTCTTTTCCCCTTCTTTCCATCCCTTGAACACATTCTGCCTCTCTTGACCCTAATCACACTCTGTCTTTCATGCCAGAGATTGTAATGATTGAGCTGATGATGGATTGGTTATGGATCCTGTCTTTTCTGTTCAGTGGTTCTTGTCAGGAAACCTGTTAGAAACTGTGGCAGAACTGTCAGGGTAGATTAAGATAATGGGACATACAATACAGGTAGAGAGGTATCACAGAAATATTTTCTCACTTGGCTTGTGTCTGTGGTATTAAATTTGAAACAGCTACCAGCCTTGTACTCTCCTACCCAGAGAGAAGTTAACTGCTCACTTCATGCACACAAGATAGGAAGAGAAGATGGGGAGCATGACCAGTGGGAATTTCTAGCCCATGCACAGTGTTCCCAGCAGATTTACTGTATCAAAGCCTTCTTTTACTTTCTGAGTGTTGCCTTTACCAGTAAAATTCAACAGAGGTAAACACTTCTTCATATTGCAGCCTTCTTGTCAGTACAATTATTTTCAAAATAAAACTTGCTAGTCCTCAATTTCATATTACTTTGCATAGAATACTAGTTCCAGTAGATAATCTGATGAGGCCTATTATTATAATTATATTTATTAATATATCCTCTGCCTGGGCACCTCAGGCTAGATCGATTAGTTTGTATTCCTGGTATAGTCTGCTTTGCAGTAGTAGTGTATTATGTGACCTATTTTTTTAATCATCATTTCAGTGATCCTATCTATCAAGTGGCGTATGGCTTTGGAAGTTGTGAAATGGAATGCAAACCTCACCATTTAGATTATATAATTCATTCTAGCAAGGCAAAAAAAAAATCTATGTACAAATGTCATTTCAAAGCAAGTAATTAGCTTAATCCAGTCATCCTATTTCATTACTTAATAACTTATCTTCAGTATAACAGGTCATCACATTAACTAAACGGCAAATGAACAATTCATGAAGTGCATTTAGGCTGTGCCTCGATAAATTGCTGCTGATTTTTTTCCTAAGTTCTTGGCCTCTACTTTATAAAAAGTGGAGATCAAAATTCACACAGACAAGTGATCTACCTCACCTGGGGAGCATATAGCCTATTATAAAGATCTTGTCAATGGAAATAGCATGTTGTTGCTTAAATGTTTTATTTTTGTAACTTTTATACTTGAAGACCTGTAATTGAAGTAGATGTACACATTTCTTCTGATGGATCTTGGTTCTATAAAGTGACAGATACTCAGTCAGGCATTATTAATATAATGCTTTTTAACTTGTACAAAGAACAGATCTAAAGACTGACTGGCCCATCAGAAGGCAGTTTCCACAAAAAGAGTAGTTTAATTTTAAAACTAAATTGTTCTTATGTGAACTTCTATGTGTCTGTCTCAATTGGTTTAAAGTTATCATAACTCCTGGTAAGCTGACAGTTTCATATTAGGGGACCTTTGTTTCTTTTTAGGCTTTCAAACAACTCTGACTTGGGTTTTGGTTATTTATCCCCAAAATGCCATGGAAGCATTCATCACCTTTGGAAATAGTATTTCAGACTGGTTTTTTAAACATTCTTCTTTTAAATTGCTAACTTTTAATTTCCCTGAACTCTTCCATGTAACGATGGCCAACAATAAATAATTAATATGACATTACCTACAAATGCCTCTTTCTCTTGATAAGGAAAAGAGGGATAAATATCAGTTAAAACTGATGCATATCTGATATAATGAATATACAGTTATACAAAATAACATCTGTCTAAAAATCCATGTGAGTATGTATCTGCTAGAGTCTTTTTTTTTTTAAGTTCAAAATTTGAAAGAAAATCTTTGGGTAAGGTAACAAATAGGAAAAAAGTATAACCATGGATGTCTTTTTTTTAGAAAAATGTTGCACTTCTCATCTAAATGTATTAACTAAAATGCGACAGTAAATAGCACGTCTTTGAAATGTCTGGCTTTTTTGTTTGTTTTTATTTCCTCCCCCTCAATATTCAAGAAAATGTATTGATTCAGAGAGAGCCTTTCAGTCATATATGCAAGGCAACACCTTCCTGCTCCATCATGTCCTTTGTCCATGCCATGACCTATGTGCAGTGGCTGAGCAGTGTGCTGGCTGCCCCAGGAGAGGGCAGAGCAGTAATATGAAAAAATGTCATGCAACCGTCACTACCCGTTCCCTTATATACAGCACTATTACCTTTTTTTTAAGATTGTTTTGTAAAGAATAGAAATTTTAGATGTTTTGAGTTAATTTTAAGTGACTAGGATGCAGATAGCTTCCCTGTGTTTTAACACCGAACTCCTGGACAAGTTTGGAGTCCTGGTGGTTTACTGTGTAGGGAAGTTACACGAAGCACTGTTGCTTTGATGTGGCTCATGCATAACTTGTTCATGAGTAACTCATGTTTCAGAGGTGCTTGATAAGTTTCAGTATGTCTGTGAAATAGTAACTACAGTGAAAAACAAGAAGAAAAAAACTGCTGAAATTTAAAGCTTGTTGTTTAAAGGTTTGATCTCCCTGTTACGCCTGGAAGTGCAGCACTTCAGTGACTTCACATGTCGTTCTATTTATATAATATGTATAATCTGGATGTATCACGGAGTATCACAGTAACATCATCTTGCTTTGTAACTGAAAATATTATCAAAGCCAAGGTTGATATTTAAAATTGATATTCTATAACAGCCTCATCATCAAAGCATCCATTAAATAATAAAAATCACAATCAATAAACATATAGCAAGAAAGGTCAGACTCTGTTGTTGATGTTTCTGATGCCAATATTCTATGGAGCAAAGAAGGAAGTCAGCTTGGTACGGCATTTGTCCCTGTATTACACAGCGTGAAGTTAGATCCTGCAATACATAAGTTATAACATATGCCCACAGAAAGACCTGAGAATCCCAATCCTGTTCAAGAACTGTGAGATCCTGTACTGTAAAGTCTGCTTTAATGTGCAATTAGACCTATTTATTTCATTCCAGGCTTAGCCCTATATTCTAAATAGTAACTTGCTGTAAATAGAATGTGAATATAAACATGTACAGAGCAGTAATTTTCAATATCAGTGGAAGACTCAAATATTAACTAGACATTCATTGGTACTGAGCATAAACTTGGTGCAAAATAGTGATTATTGCTAAACAGTATGTCTTTAGTATAATTGAACTGCATGACTTCAAAGTCAGTAAAATTTCTAATAGTTCTTTACCTTTGCAGAATTACAGATAAAACATTCATATCTAGAGCCTACATCTATCTTTATCTCCATTTATCAAATAGCCTGTTTGGATTTTTTTTTCAATTTAATACAAGAAGTGTGTAGAATCTGTGTAATAGACACAGGAATCATATATACTGTATCTTTTGCTCACTTCTTGTAGCTGGGCACCATCTTCTTCACAGTATTGTACTTTATATTATCAAATCTTTCCAGATTTTTATAGATTTAAGAAGGCATTTTCAGTTCTCACTAATATTAATAGGAAAGATTGGATACACCTATGAAATCTCCAACTATTTCTTTAAAAATGTACAAGAATAACTGATGACATAAGGGCATTTTCCAGTTAAATTTTAAAAATTGCCTAATATGCTTTACAGATTAATAGCAGTGAAGGTTACCCAGATTCCTTTTAAAAAAAATTACACTAATTCTATTTCAGATTGAAATTTTTACTTGTTTCCCTCCAGGACTAGCCAATTTCTGGTCTATCAACAATTGTCAAGAGTTAACTAGGAAGAAATAGATTTTATAAGGAAATAATGAACAGTCACAAAATGATAGAATTCACTAAAAATAAGGATGGGACTATAATCAATATGCAAACACTAAGTGAGAGGATGTGACTTACACAGCTGAGTAACTGTAGATTGCAGTCATAAGGATGATGATTTGCTGTTCGCTAACGACTGTCTTCAATAAACTTGGAACACAGTAATGACAAATCCTTGGGGCTACTGCTCAAGTAGTCCATGCAAGAAGAATCAATGCAACTTTCACTGACATAGTTTAATTTGCTGTGGCTGTGCTGCTGATGCTGTATAAAAGCATCCACAGTGCAGCCTTCAGCAACTGTAATGATCACCTTCACTCTTAGAAATCTTCTTGTCATCCACATAGTAGGTTATAAGGGATAAATAGTTATGGTCAGACTCCTAATTTGTGCATGCAATTGCTCCTCAGGATGCACAGCTTCTCTGAAACTAAAGCTTTGGCTCTAAAACTGGAGTAATTAAAAATTACACAAATGAAATGGTAACTTTTTGCAAATAATATATGGAATAGTAAGTGGTATTTGTATGGGACTCTTTCAGGAAATCCTGTCAGCATGCTGATTTTTGAGCATCTGCCCAAAACATCTTTCCTGAGGTATGTATTTCAACCCTTTGCTGCACTGGCACATCAACCACAAAACATGTATTCTCAGAAGTGCAAACCAAGGGGAAAAAATTCTCTATGAACACCAGTCAGAATTCCTACTGTCTGCCTACTTTGGATATGCCACTTCGACTCTCTGTTTTAGGGTTCCTGGCTTCCAATTATGTATAACTGGATTTTGCACTGTGAGCTTTGTGCTGCTAGGGAGCACACAAATGGCCAGATTTCTAAGTGGCAGGAATAAGAAGGCACTCTGGGAAGTCATTGTATCATATAACCAGAACAATCATCTAAATATAAGATAATAAGTCTTATAATAACTCCAAAGGTGCAGAAGAGTAGAGTAGTTCAGAGAATCATACCAGTGAACTATGCAAAGCCACTGATTCTGTCTATAGGGAAAATACCGTATTAGCATAAAATAATGTTGGAAAAAGTAGAGAAGTTTAAGTCAATTTCTAGCTGATTTCCTGCTGCTTATCTGCACTTTTACTCTGGCTCTGTCAATCACATCTTCAGATTTGTGTGCAGGTTTGGATGTTCCCATGTTTTCTTCCAGGATCTTTGTTTCCAATTTCTGTTTCTTGTTCAGTTTTTCTTCTTCCTAAAACCCTGATCTAGGTTGTGGAGTTTATTTCAGTCTAAAGGTGTAGGTTTGATCTTTATCCCTTAAAGACTTGTAAATCAAAGGAGCTTCTATTCAGTTTGATATATAAGAAAAAAACCAAGATGCCTGCCAGGCCAGCAGTCGTATCAGAAAGCCATCAGAGCCTGGTTTGTGAGAGTGGGTAGTATATTTGAAAGAAAATCTTCCCTTATGGATTTCAATAGCCCAGCTTTTTTTAAACTAAGGTTGTATGAGCACTAAAAGAGAAAAAGCAACAGGCTCAAACATCTGATGTCTGCAAATTTTAATTGCAGTAATGCTACTAATTGCATCCTTTAACAGGCTGGGCAATAAGTTTGTTATTTATTGAATAATCGTATCTTCCTTGCCAGATTTCCTAGGCTTCGTTTCTTGGTATCTATTGCAATTTATTTTAGGCACACTGCAATTTGCATAAAGGTCAGTGGAAAAATCAGAAATATACTAGGTCTTGAACAATCAAGCTTCAAAAACTTGCTCTTAGCCTATATCTCATATTCGTCCATAGATCTGAATTACTCATCTCTTCACTTTCAGTTATAATCAGGTCAGGAAGGAAGGAAGAGTGATGAAATCAATAAAATTGCACAATCTAACTTGTATTGTTTGGGATAAAATGACAAAGTGGCTCTTTTTCTTACATTGTTTGAAGAATTCAAGCTTTGCTCTGCATTTGCAGTGAAATTGATTTCAATAGGAAAAAATAGATAGAAGCTTGTTTTGCCCATGTGAAACGTGACCAGACATATTGGCTCTTGTGAGATACTGTCTGTGCAGCTGGTATGTTGGCATCAATTTACTTACATAACAACCAGTTTTGATTTGTTTTATTTGAGCTATCAACTTATTAATTTCTTGTTTATACTTAGACTCAGAGTTTGCTGAATAGGTAGGAATCCCTTCCACTTTTATTGTCCACTTCAAAAGTCAATCCTTACACTGAAAGCATTATGAGAATAATGCTCTTCAGAAGCACCACGCAATTTCTCAGGGTGGACTGTGGAGTGCATCTTATTACTGGCTTTGATCTCTGAATCAAGGCCATTGAATCAAGCCACTCAGGATCTCTGGACACTGAACCCTAAAGTTGCATCCTAGTGAGAAGAGGATTTTTTTTTAGTAAAAGTTCAACAATTAATTAGTTTTATAAGACAGCCAAACACAGAGCATCCAAAAGCTTTGACTCTAAGTGATAATTTAAAAAGCCACAAAGACACTACCTATGGACATCAGCTTTCTCAAGCTGGTACCGACAAAAAAAATCCCCAAATTATTGAAGGTTTTCATAGGAGTCTTTTAAAAGTATTTTAGCTTAATAAAAGATTAGCCGTATGTTTCTTGTCATATGTATTGCTAAAAGCCTAATCAAGGACATTAGTGACCATTCCAAGCTAAAATGATTGAAAAAGTTGCAGTTACAGTGAAGAATTGTATTTGGGTAGGAAGTATTATGCTTATCTGTTATGTATACTAGCATCAGTGTAATCAGAACTGGATGCCAACTAATATCATTGGAGATATTTTAACACAGGGATGGAGTGGGAGACAGCAGCTGAGTCCTGTTGACCATGGCCTGTTTAAATAGACTGAGATTTTTGATGAATGAATCTGTTTTTATCCTTATACTGCACATCATTAATGATTCTGAATGTGCCGAGGCAAAGAATAACTTCTCTGCACTAGACACTCTGAAGACAAAATTTGATTTTATGTATGTGAATTAGGATTCAAACGATAGGCCAAGAGAAAAATAATTTTGTAACTACTCCAGAACTACGGGTTTTCCTGACAACAGCTTACAAATACCGACTATGTGCGTTCCACATAAACGTTTCTTGAACTATGGTCTTTTGTGTTTCACTATGGAAAACATTTATTTTCTCAAGTGCAGGCTTCTTTCCCTATACTAACCTGAAGTTATGTTCCCTAAAGACTGATGTTTCCCCAGATGCATCTTGTGCTACATGAAACATATTCCAATTATTTTTCATTATAGTAAATTCCACAGTCACAGCAGTCTGTTTAAAATAATTTTAGTTTAACATATATTATTGTTTCCACAAGCACAGTCTGAAATTTTCAGAAGTTCTTTACTTTCTTGCCAGTGCCAGAGGGAAAGGGAGGTAAAAGTGCTCTAAAAGTAAGCCTCTTCCCTCTGGTCAGCTACCCTTAAACCTTCTTGCATCTGCTAGGAATGGCCTAAAATTGTTTCTGTTTTTCATCTGTAGTTAAAACACTAAAGGCATAATAAGAACAGGAGCTTTTATAAAATTACTGACTGCCAGGATGATGAATTTACTCTCTTCTATTAAAATGCTGCTGTGTTTTGGGTTTGATACCATTTTATGCAGTTTGACTATTACTCTGCTTTTAAAGCAGCTGTATAAATCATTTCTTAATATTACAGGAGAGCTATTCCTGCTGCTACACTTCAGCATCTCACAGGTGTTTTGTTATTATACTTCTTTTCAAGGTTTTGTGACTTCACTGCAAAAAAATCCTCCAGTCAAAAAAATTAATCATGAAGTCTCAGCTTAGGAGTAAATCAAGAATTTCTTGTTTCAATTGATTAATAAAAATAGAATGAATTTTTGATTAAAATGCTTTATAGATTTTCTAAGAATACATTTTTTATGCACATCAAAAAGAACACCTTCCAGAATCATTCTCTGTGTCTATATCAGCTCTCATTCTTTAAACTCTAGGAAACATGAAAAATTTGATACTGCTTTGGTTTACTAGTACAATCCAGAGCTATTAAATCAGTTTATAGTCAAACATGGTATTTTCTAAATTTATGAGGTTTTTTAGTGCTGACAGTTCTTTTTCTATTTAAGGTATATTTAAATATCTGCATGTGGTTAAATGCTTCAGTGAGAACATAAACATTTTGTTTCATAGACTGAAAGTCTATTCATATTTCATCAGATACATAGCACATCAAGTCCATAGTGTCACAGCTCAAAAAAATCAGTAAAATCAGGACAAATAAACAGACTGCTGAATGTGACTCCAGAATCCAACATATTCATTGGCATTGTCCATCCTCTGTCCTATTAGCAGTCGTGCCAGTTATGTCTTCACCTTGTCTCCCCTCACTTTCCCTCCCCAGGTATGTTAGCTGCAGGACTGGTGAGAACAGGACTTCTTTGGGGCTCTGGTAACTGTGGGAGAAGGATAATGTTTTACTTTTAAAAAAAGAAGTATTTCAGTCATTACAGGTTAGTCCAGTGTTATCCAGCTAAAAGCAGATTTGGTGCATTTTCCTCTACAATTCTGTTTTATGATGTCTCCTTGATAACATAAATCTTTCTATGGTTTACTTCTCCATCTCTGTATTAGTATCTGCTCAGGGCTGCCCTCTGGCCAAATATTTAATAAACTCTTCTTGTCGCTGGAGCTCTGATAATGCAATGATACGTACCTGTGGAAGTACTGGAAAGAGGCCTCATGATTTTGTTGATCTGTAGCAGTTCACTGTCAAAGGACATGATATAACTTGCTTCAGTTTTCCAGGCCTGCTACCTGAAAGGTTCAGTGAAGATGAATGGAGTTGTCTCTCTAAGCCATGTGTTCTTTTTTCTTATGGTTATGGGCTGAAACTATGTCTTCTAATGCAATAAAATTGTTCTTTCCATGAACCGTAAAAGCTCCTTATGTTTACTTTTGTGCAGGACATGTTGAATTTTACCGAGCTTCATGTAAGCAGCCTGGAATGGTGCTGGGTTTTATAGGTTTACACGAATATCATGTTCATGTTAATATGTTGTGCTTTTTGCAGTGTTTTAGCTATTTATATGTGTGTCTGAACAGGTCTTCTTTTTAAAGCCAAACAGTCAAGAATATGCACAGGCAAATTGTGCAGACTTCCATCCATGGCTCTGTGAAGGTTATTGACGCATAATCTAACAAATAACCATTAAGATTGTTCAATGTAATGACTTTAAAATGAAGCTACAGCACTGTTTAGCATCCTTACAGCAAATCTATTTATTAATATTAAATACTGAAGTGGAGATATTCAGGATTAATTTTGTCAAGGAATCTCACAGAGAAATATGCAAGATTATGCGCTACTAATTAGCCTTCAGCAATGTTTTGTGAGAGAAGCAATTGACCTCGGCTTGTGGGGGAGGGACTTCTAATCAGAGGCTGTAAGTGGCTCCTGGTGGAAGAGGGCATCCCTTGGTAAACAGTGCAACTCAAGAATCCAGGTGCAGCAAGTTATCTAATTAACCGTTTTACCACCCCAACCCCCACCCGTCCCCAGCCCATATCATATAAATAGAAGTAAGATGTGGTTGATCATTTCTTGACTCCATGAGCTATGAGGTAGCAATGTGGTTGTCTCTCTTCAGGGCCCTCTTGCTTGGTGAGTCAAAAAATGGTTAGAAGATATTATTTGATGAAATTGATACTGTTTAAGTGATTGAATAATGATTTATAAGTAGCATAAGTCAATATTTTCAAAGTAATGTCTAGCCTTACATTTTAAAGATGTGTTAAAATACAGGTGCTTTCTAAACTGTCTTTGGTGATCTTTTAGCACACAGTACAGGAGCTTTTTTTTCAAATAAGTTTAGCAAGTGTGCAAGAGGGAATACATTCTAAAAAAGTATCTCCTTGTAGAAGCATGATTTGTAAAGTCTTAAATACAAGGCATAAATAATTTCAAAAAAAAGGTAATTTTAGTTGAACTTAGGTGTTAAAAGAAAGTGGAACACGAAAGAAATGTACAAAAAATATTTGAGTAGTACCATGATCTTTTGTGAAACTTTTGTGGAGATTTCTTTTCTAGAAAAAAAAAACCAAAAAAAAAGGTAGAAGTCTCTTAGCTAAATTACCTCTTGGCCAAGTAACTGGTATGAGTTCTAAATCAAGGCAGAATTTCCTCGTTTATACTAGGAAAAGGAAAGGAATGAGGATTTTTTGAAGGGTAGGATTTCATAGCTTTGTAAAAAGAGTTGGAAAGTGCTCTAAAGCAGACTGACTTGCTGAAGCATATAATAGGAAAAAAGTTTCTGNGGTAGAAATCTCTTAGCTAAGTTTACCCCTTGGCCAAGTAACTGATATGAGTTTTAAATCAAGGCAGAATCTCCTGGTTTATTCTAGAAAAGGAATGAGGATTTTTTGAAGGGTAGGATTTCATAGCTTTGTAAAAAGAGTTGGAAAGTGCTCTAAAGCAGACTGACTTGCTGAAGCATATAATAGGAAAAAAGTTTCTGATAGGAGACCATTGCTTAAAATCTAGGAAGCAGATTGTATCACAAAAGTTATTTTTACCAATATTTTTCAATCAAAACTGTTGTAATTACTGCTGTATAAAGAATGGTTCTTATTAAATGGTGCTCCTAATGTTTCTTAGTTATTAATTGCTCCACATCATTGCTAGATAGTCTAAAGATAATTTTCACAATATGTTTTCCTTAAGAAACTGCTTTGGTGTTTTCAGACCATTAATATTGTTTAGCTGCTTGAGGGCTATCTGGCTCCCTATTGATGTAGTTTTTCTGTCAGCAGAATATTTTCCAAGTCTCATTTTTTTATCTTACTAGTGCTCATGACTTCAGTGTGGTTAAACTAGTGCATTGTGTTTAGATAATTTCTATGATACAAAATAAAAAAAGCAAGTATTAAAGGAAAGGTGTTAACTCCTGTCTTTCTCTTTAAGGCCCCTTTCTGTGATTGTAAGGTGGATTTTTTTTGCATGCTGATCTCCTTTTGTGGTGGTTCTTCATTTTCAGTCCATGATTAGACAGCTTTTTATCTATAAGTTACTGTTAAAAATAATGTTATTTGTAAAAAGACATGGTTATTTTTCTTGATTTATTTTTGGTAAGACACTGGAGCAAGAACTAATAAGACCATTGTCCTCTTCAACAGAGAAGTGGAAGAACAGTTAATCTTTACTGACTTGCAGCTGAATAAGGACTCAGGCACTTAAGTTGTAATGACTTGGGAGAAACTTCAGAAAAGGCTTGTGAGGTCTTTGTGTCTTCCTTGAACTTTGAAATGAAGGGGGTGGAAAGAAGGGAAAGGGCAGTAATTATAGCAGCATGTAGGAAAAATCTCAAGTATTTAGTATTTGGGGAAAGAAGCATAGAAGCACACAAGCAACTGCAAAACTTGTTGTGTAAATGGCCTTAGTTGGTTTGTTTTAACTAAGCACTTTCTGTTGATGAAATTTCAATATTAAGTCAACTCCTGTTTCTGTCAAGGGCAGATGATATAATTGACTCAGAAAAGAGCCAGAAGGCAAGTGTTATGTCAATGTAAAACCTTAATTGTAGGAAATTGATGATTTGGAATTGGATAAAAATGGGGTTTTATTTTAGTTCATCTTATTCACCTTTGAATGATCACTACAAATGTTCCTGGCTAAAACTATAAATTAATTGTTCTCAGGAACATTTAATGTTCTAATTCTAACTTATTTTGTAAGCAAAATTATGCTTGCGACTTGTTGGGAACTGAAATACCCATTTCCATTATTAAATGAAATGAACAATATCTAGTTGAATTGCAAAGGATTTACTGTGTTTATTTTGAAATGGTCACATTTTAGGGTATTAAAATCTTAATAACTCTCATGAAAAATAACAATCAAATTAGCCTTTACTTTACAAATGTCAAAGGGTTTTTCAAGACTTCAGCTCGCAAGAATGATTCAGACAGGATTTCAGAACGCTACTTATTAAAATTATGAAAAGTCATTCAACAGAAGCTTTAGTCAATTTTTAATGTCACATATTGAAATTTAGTACTGATATATTAAGTTTTTAAAAGTTTTCTGGTAAACCAAAGGGAAAATATACCAGCTACTCAGATAGTATTATCTTTGTAGCTTCATTAAGGTGAATGGACAAATAATGATTTATGTTAGCTTTAGGTGTGATGGAGTTCTAATTACCCTTAGAATAGCTCTCCCCAGCCTTATTTATAACCAGTCTGAAGGACAAATGGATTTATCTGGCTTACTACATAATGTTCTGTAAGGATGTTAAAACATAGTATTTTTGTAAGTACTTTTGTGGTAATGCGACTGCTGTTTAGGTGTTAGCACTAGCTTTCAGGCCAAGTTGAATATTTGCAATTCAACACAGAAATAGACATTTCTGAAGATAAAAATATTTTTCTTTTTTTTGCTTTTTATTCTCTAGCTGAGCTCCCTAGTCCTGAGGTGGTTGACAGTGGTAAATGCATGGGGGGGATGGAGGATGTGGTATCTTATTTATGAATTTATTTCTTTATGTGGCACCTTATTTACAAAGCGCTCTTGAATATAGATTTATTTTCCAGATTTTTCTTCCCTCAAAACAGTGCTCATGGGTAGAGCTGTAAATTTATGTGGCAATGAAATCCTCTAGGATATTGCTTCAAGGTGTCTGGAGTAGAATTGTGCCACCATAATTTCCTTCTCTTTGAAGGATTTAATGTAGAGAATGACTTCAGAAATTGTGGATGATCCCAAATTATCATGTAAAGTTTCAGACAAGTTTGGTGGAAGATTCTTAGCTGCTTGGCTGTCTTCTGGTCCACAAACCCTAAAAGCTTTCAAAGGTCATGCTTCCTAGATGGAAGGCAATAGAAGTGAATGTGTGGTGCTCTAGTAACTACTTTTCTGTTCTATAATGTTTAGAATAATGTAATNTTATTTTGTGGTAATGCGACTGCTGTTTAGGTGTTAGCACTAGCTTTCAGGCCAAGTTGAATATTTGCAATTCAACACAGAAATAGACATTTCTGAAGATAAAAATATTTTTCTTTTTTTTGCTTTTTATTCTCTAGCTAGGGAACCTAGTCCTGAGGTGGTTGACAGTGGTAAATGCATGGGGGGGATGGAGGATGTGGTATCTTATTTATGAATTTATTTCTTTATGTGGCACCTTATTTACAAAGCGCTCTTGAATATAGATTTTTTTTTTCCAGTTTTTTCTTCCCTCGAAACAGTGCTCATGGATAGAGCTGTAAATTTATGTGGCAATGAAATCCTCTAGGATATTGCTTCAAGGAGTCTGGAGTAGAATTGTGCCATCATAATTTGTTTCTCTGTGAAGGATTTAATGTAGAGAATTATTTCAGAAATTGTGGATCATCCCAAATTATCATGTAAAGTTTCAGACAAGTTTGGTGGAAGATTCTTAGCTGCTTGGCTGTCTTCTGGTCCACAAACCCTTAAAGCTTTCAAAGGTCATGCATCCTAGATGGAAGGCAATAGAAGTGAATGTGTGGTGCTCTAGTAACTACTTTTCTGTTCTATAATGTTTAGAATAATGTAATTGAGATCTTTGTTCATCAGGTCTACCATGAAAGGCATTCTGAACTTAGTTTTCAAGTCAATATATCAAGTAGGAAACCCTCTACTCCATATACCTAATGCTGAATACCCCATATAGTTGCTCTGAAAAAAAATCTAGGCAGGAAAGTTCTTATTAGATTTTGAAACTAGTGAACAAGGACAAATTCATTTTGCTAGTTCCTTGTGAAGCTTTTGACTTCTTTTAGATGGTTCAAGTGTGAGCTCAACATGTACTTCAAACAGTCGAGAACTCATTCCATTGAAAAATGGTGACATAAAATTTACCCTGAAGAACTGACAGGGAGGATTAGGGTCCATATACATCTTCTATTGATCTCGTAAAGATGCTTTTAAAGGAGAAGTTGTGAACTTGTATAAAAATACGAAGTATACTAATACATAAATTTTAACAATCAGTAAACTAAGAAAAGTAATACCACATATACAGTTACCAAAAAACTTGGGAGTAAAGCATTAACAGTAAAAATAATATCAACAGCAAATAGTCATTCATTGCTTGTGAACTTTTTATTGCTGTAAGGAAAGTATCTAATTTCTTTGCTATCTAAATACAGGAAAACAATCTAGTGAAGTATTCCAATTGAAAAGGTAGGGAAGTTCTAGAAGCACAGCAAGCCATTTGAAGTCATGTATTCTGTTTTTCATTATGTTTTTTGGTTTGGTTAGTTGGTTTTGGTGGTGTTGTCTGTTCTCCTTCTCTTCTCAACTGCTGTCTAAACCACCAGGCATCCAGTATGTTCTGCCAAATGTGAGTTTATTCAAACTTTATTTTAATTTTTTAAAGTTTATTTTTAAATTGTGGTGTATGTGATAATACGTACCATTTACTGGTTAGGTCCTGGGAAGTTAACTCCTATAGCTGTACTTCCCTTGCACTTGTAACTTGTTGAATAGAACCTGCTGTTGCAGTTAAAGCAAGTATCGTGGCACTAAAGAGTTTCAGTCTAGGAACTTCCTCTACACCTGCAAGTGCCAGAAGCCTCCAAATCTGAAACTTGAGACAGGACAAATGAAGCTGTAAAATTCTGAACTCAACATCCCTTGATTTACTGCCAAAAATAAAGATGCGTTCCCCGATGACTTGGCATCACACTGACTAGAAAGTCATTAGGCTTCTTCCCAACACCAGCTTCACTCCTATCAAGCTTTCATATAGTCCCACTGACATCCAAGGGATTCATAGTGCTATAAAATCGATAAATAGGCAGTATGAATTAAACACCACATGGGGCTTGGGAGATTTGGGGGAAGGGAAGAGAGAACACAACACTTGGAATATAGCGACATCATTAATTCTAACTCATTTGTAAAGTGTTAGGATAGTAACTGGGGAAACTGGTATCTTAAATTTAGGTGAATTTTTTGGCACCCAAATGTATTAGGTGTTGTGTTTTGGGGTGATTTTTTTCAACTGCCTGTGGATGAACTGGAGTATTTTCTCCATAATGTTCAGCAGTGTCATGAAAGCACTGTAGAGTTGACCACTGACATACATTTGCCCCCAAGAGCATAATAAACTCAGAGGCAAGAGGTAATACAAGGGAGCATTGAAATAAAACGAAACACTGCTTAGCTGTGCTGGGGATTAACATTCTTGGATTTTTTCCCAGCTAGATTTCAGTGTACAAGTAACTTCAGCAGGCAGTTTGTATTTGCATAATTTACAAATCTAAGTTAACTGGAATGTACAACAGGCAACCTGACATCCTTTTTCTTCATTGTCTAGTCTCTAACCGGTTGGGACTTCAGTGTTAAGTCACTGCTTTCTGCAGTGCATGGTCAGTGTAAAGGATGATTCTGAGTCAAAAAGAGAAGAGCAGTGAAATATAATTCTGATGATGTCCAGGTTTACCTTCATATGACTAATTCTAGTCATAAAGTTAACATACTTAANTTGTGCCATCATAATTTGTTTCTCTGTGAAGGATTTAATGTAGAGAATTATTTCAGAAATTGTGGATCATCCCAAATTATCATGTAAAGTTTCAGACAAGTTTGGTGGAAGATTCTTAGCTGCTTGGCTGTCTTCTGGTCCACAAACCCTTAAAGCTTTCAAAGGTCATGCATCCTAGATGGAAGGCAATAGAAGTGAATGTGTGGTGCTCTAGTAACTACTTTTCTGTTCTATAATGTTTAGAATAATGTAATTGAGATCTTTGTTCATCAGGTCTACCATGAAAGGCATTCTGAACTTAGTTTTCAAGTCAATATATCAAGTAGGAAACCCTCTACTCCATATACCTAATGCTGAATACCCCATATAGTTGCTCTGAAAAAAAATCTAGGCAGGAAAGTTCTTATTAGATTTTGAAACTAGTGAACAAGGGCAAATTCATTTTGCTAGTTCCTTGTGAAGCTTTTGACTTCTTTTAGATGGTTCAAGTGTGAGCTCAACATGTACTTCAAACAGTCGAGAACTCATTCCATTGAAAAATGGTGACATAAAACTTACCCTGAAAAACTGACAGGGAGGATTAGGGTCCATATACGTCTTCTATTGATCTCGTAAAGATGCTTTTAAAGGAGAAGTTGTGAACTTATATAAAAATACTAAGTATACTAATACATAAATGTTAACGATCAGTAAGCTAAGAAAAGTAATACCACATATACAGTTACCAAAAAACTTGGGAGTAAAACACTAACAGTAAAAATAATATCAACAGCAAATAGTCATTCATTGCTTGTGAACTGTTTATTGCTCTAGGGAAAGTATCTAATTTCTTTGCTATCTAAATACAGGAAAACAATCTAGTGAAGTATTCCAGTTGAAAAGGTAGGGAAGTTCTAGAAGCACAGCAAGCCATTTGAAGTCATGTATTCTGTTTTTCATTATGTTTTTTGGTTTGGTTAGTTGTTTTTGGTGGTGTTGTCTGTTCTCCTTCTCTTCTCAACTGCTGTCTAAACCACCAGACATCCAGTATGTTCTGCCAAATGTGAGTTTATTCAAACTTTATTTTAATTTTTTTAAGTTGATTTTAAAATTGTGATGCATGTGATAGTAGCTACCATTTACTGGTAAGGTCCTGGGAAGTTAGCTCCTATAGCTGTACTTCCTTTGCACTTGTAACTTGTTGAACAGCACCTGCTGTTGCAGTTAAAGCAAGTATTATGCCACTAAAGAGTTTCAGTCTAGGAACTTCCTCATCACCTGCAAGTTCCAAAAGCCTCCAAATCTGGAATCTGAAACTTGAGACAGGACAAATGAAGCTGTAAAATTCTGAAGTCAACATCCCTTGATTTACTGCCAAAAATAAAGATGCGTTCCCTGATGACTTGGCATCACACTGACTAGAAAGTCATTAGGCTTCTTCCCAACACCAGCTTCACTCCTATCAAGCTTTCATATAGTTCCACTGACATCCAAGGAATTCATAGTGCTATAAAATCAATAAATAGGCAGTATGAATTAAACGCCACATGGGGCTTGGGAGATTTGGGGGAAGGGAAGAGAGAACACAACACTTGGAATATAGCGACATCATTAATTCTAACTCATTTGTAAAGTGTTAGGATAGTAACTGGGGAAACTGGTATCTTAAATTTAGGTGAATTTTTTGGCACCCAAATGTATTAGGTGTTGTGTTTTGGGGTGATTTTTTTCAACTGCCTGTGGATGAACTGGAGTATTTTCTCCATAATGTTCAGCAGTGTCATGAAAGCACTGTAGAGTTGACCACTGACATACATTTGCCCCCAAGAGCATAATAAACTCAGAGGCAAGAGGTAATACAAGGGAGCATTGAAATAAAACGAAACACTGCTTAGCTGTGCTGGGGATTAACATTCTTGGATTTTTTCCCAGCTAGATTTCAGTGTACAAGTAACTTCAGCAGGCAGTTTGTATTTGCATAATTTACAAATCTAAGTTAACTGGAATGTACAACAGGCAACCTGACATCCTTTTTCTTCATTGTCTAGTCTCTAACCGGTTGGGACTTCAGTGTTAAGTCACTGCTTTCTGCAGTGCATGGTCAGTGTAAAGGATGATTCTGAGTCAAAAAGAGAAGAGCAGTGAAATATAATTCTGATGATGTCCAGGTTTACCTTCATATGACTAATTCTAGTCATAAAGTTAACATACTTAAGGTTTCCATTAAGAATGTAAAGTACATAAGGAAAATACCCTAGGGCAAAACAAGAAACTTATGCCTATCGGTTTGTTAATTGACCACAGTTGTTCAGTACTACCTGTAACATCTGTGCTCACATGAAGTTATTAATCCTTCTTTTTTTTAAATGAGATTACCTTTAATTAGGTTTAACTTTAAACTAAAGAAAAACTGCCTTCCAGCTATTTAAGTCCTTGAAAAGCATTTTCCTGATGTGTGTATTTTCCTGGAGTGTTCTCAGCTATGTTAATGGATCTGCTGTGTGGTTGGATCATAAATAAGGCACACTGTGGCTGCAAATATCCTACAATAAAATATTATGGAACACATGTTTAAATGGTATGGATTTTTCCAGGCATCTCTTCTATAAAAGGTGTAGCTGTACATAGAGAGAGATTAATGGCAGGAGGCCCTGAAAAACAGTAATTTCTTCACTTCTTATTTACATCTTCAAAATCTTTTATATGATTCATTGTGCACTGAATCACTGTGCATATGTTACATGCATTTCTTATTGGTTTTAGTTATAACTGCAGGCAATTAAAAATACTTTCTAAAGCTCTGCTTGAGAAGGCAAAATGCATCATTTTCTCCATGAAACGTGTTCTCTTTTTTCATGCAGAAGCTAAAGCACTAACAGATGTCCACACTTTACTTTCCCCACACACAAACAGCACTGTAAAGGAAAAAACATTTTGATTCAGCTGTTCCACTTTACAGAAGCAGCACATTTGACCTTGATATGTAGAATATAGCTATGACCATTCAGCTGATCAACAAAAGCTAGTGTGTAATATGTAAAATATAATCAGTTCTTGAAAGAATTTGGTTCTCCTAAAGTTATGAGTGGAATATGTCTATAGATGACAAGTTATTGTGTTTACAGTTTTTGTATTTTGAGATTTGATTATTTAATGTATTAAATTTGTACAGTAATTTTAAAATCTAAACTAGGCATGTTTTCTGCAATCTCATATCCCCCAGCTGATGTTGCACAGCATTTTTTTCCCCCCTTAATTATGTTATCACAAAGGCTCTATCTCTGTTGCCAGTTGACTTAGCCTTGACATGTNCTTCTCTTCTCAACTGCTGTCTAAACCACCAGGCATCCAGTATGTTCTGCCAAATGTGAGTTTATTCAAACTTTATTTTAATTTTTTAAAGTTTATTTTTAAATTGTGGTGTATGTGATAATACGTACCATTTACTGGTTAGGTCCTGGGAAGTTAACTCCTATAGCTGTACTTCCCTTGCACTTGTAACTTGTTGAATAGAACCTGCTGTTGCAGTTAAAGCAAGTATCGTGGCACTAAAGAGTTTCAGTCTAGGAACTTCCTCTACACCTGCAAGTGCCAGAAGCCTCCAAATCTGAAACTTGAGACAGGACAAATGAAGCTGTAAAATTCTGAACTCAACATCCCTTGATTTACTGCCAAAAATAAAGATGCGTTCCCCGATGACTTGGCATCACACTGACTAGAAAGTCATTAGGCTTCTTCCCAACACCAGCTTCACTCCTATCAAGCTTTCATATAGTCCCACTGACATCCAAGGGATTCATAGTGCTATAAAATCGATAAATAGGCAGTATGAATTAAACACCACATGGGGCTTGGGAGATTTGGGGGAAGGGAAGAGAGAACACAACACTTGGAATATAGCGACATCATTAATTCTAACTCATTTGTAAAGTGTTAGGATAGTAACTGGGGAAACTGGTATCTTAAATTTAGGTGAATTTTTTGGCACCCAAATGTATTAGGTGTTGTGTTTTGGGGTGATTTTTTTCAACTGCCTGTGGATGAACTGGAGTATTTTCTCCATAATGTTCAGCAGTGTCATGAAAGCACTGTAGAGTTGACCACTGACATACATTTGCCCCCAAGAGCATAATAAACTCAGAGGCAAGAGGTAATACAAGGGAGCATTGAAATAAAACGAAACACTGCTTAGCTGTGCTGGGGATTAACATTCTTGGATTTTTTCCCAGCTAGATTTCAGTGTACAAGTAACTTCAGCAGGCAGTTTGTATTTGCATAATTTACAAATCTAAGTTAACTGGAATGTACAACAGGCAACCTGACATCCTTTTTCTTCATTGTCTAGTCTCTAACCGGTTGGGACTTCAGTGTTAAGTCACTGCTTTCTGCAGTGCATGGTCAGTGTAAAGGATGATTCTGAGTCAAAAAGAGAAGAGCAGTGAAATATAATTCTGATGATGTCCAGGTTTACCTTCATATGACTAATTCTAGTCATAAAGTTAACATACTTAAGGTTTCCATTAAGAATGTAAAGTACATAAGGAAAATACCCTAGGGCAAAACAAGAAACTTATGCCTATCGGTTTGTTAATTGACCACAGTTGTTCAGTACTACCTGTAACATCTGTGCTCACATGAAGTTATTAATCCTTCTTTTTTTTAAATGAGATTACCTTTAATTAGGTTTAACTTTAAACTAAAGAAAAACTGCCTTCCAGCTATTTAAGTCCTTGAAAAGCATTTTCCTGGTGTGTGTATTTTCCTGGAGTGTTCTCAGCTACGTTAATGGATCTGCTGTGTGGTTTGATCATAAATAAGGCACACTGTGGCTGCAAATATCCTACAATAAAATATTATGGAACACATGTTTAAATGGTATGGATTTTTCCAGGCATCTCTTCTATAAAAGGTGTAGCTGTACATAGAGAGAGATTAATGGCAGGAGGCCCTGAAAAACAGTAATTTCTTCACTTCTTATTTACATCTTCAAAATCTTTTATATGATTCATTGTGCACTGAATCACTGTGCATATGTTACATGCATTTCTTATTGGTTTTAGTTATAACTGCAGGCAATTAAAAATACTTTCTAAAGCTCTGCTTGAGAAGGCAAAATGCATCATTTTCTCCATGAAACGTGTTCTCTTTTTTCATGCAGAAGCTAAAGCACTAACAGATGTCCACACTTTACTTTCCCCACACACAAACAGCACTGTAAAGGAAAAAACATTTTGATTCAGCTGTTCCACTTTACAGAAGCAGCACATTTGACCTTGATATGTAGAATATAGCTGTGACCATTCAGCTGATCAACAAAAGCTAGTGTGTAATATGTAAAATATAATCAGTTCTTGAAAGAATTTGGTTCTCCTAAAGTTATGAGTGGAATATGTCTATAGATGACAAGTTATTGTGTTTACAGTTTTTATATTTTGAGATTTGATTATTTTATATATTAAATTTGTACAGTAATTTTAAAATCTAAACTAGGCATGTTTTCTGCAATCTCATATCCCCCAGCTGATGTTGCACAGCATTTTTTTCCCCCCTTAATTATGTTATCACAAAGGCTCTATCTCTGTTGCCAGTTGACTTAGCCTTGACATGTGGTGGGTCC
The DNA here is from genome assembly GCA_013389865.1 of Piaya cayana. Taxonomy (NCBI): domain Eukaryota; kingdom Metazoa; phylum Chordata; class Aves; order Cuculiformes; family Coccyzidae; genus Piaya; species Piaya cayana. The sequence continues at coordinate 167,836 of WAAB01009322.1, forward strand.
ATCTTAGAGCTGGTCGGCATTGGCTGTATTGGACATGAGGGAAGCTTCTGGCATCTTGGAGAAACTACTAAAACCTTGCCACATAAACCAAACACAATGACAAAAGTCAGTACTAATGAGAGACACCAACTACCTAAAATTACATTAAGTGAGATTCCTTTTGTTTGACTTTAATTATGTTATCACAAAGGCTCTATCTCTGTTGCCAGTTGACTTAGCCTTGACATGTGGTGGGTCCATCTTAGAGCTGGTTGGCATTGGCTGTATTGGACATGAGGGAAGCTTCTGGCATCTTGGAGAAACTACTAAAACCTTGCCACATAAACCAAACACAATGACAAAAGTCAGTACTAATGAGAGACACCAACTACCTAAAATTACATTAAGTGAGATTCCTTTTGTTTGACTTAAGGTGGCTACACTATAGATGTCTGATCTAATTGTCTAAATTTTCTGTGTGGTTAAAACCGAATTAGGCACTAAGGGTAGTGAAGATGATACTGAAAGTATCCAGTCAGTCTTTAGTATATATTAGGTCCCCTGTTTATTTACAGGTAAAGAAAAAAACTGAGAGTAGTTGTCCAGAAATGCTGTCGGATGCTGTGGTGAATGTCATACTGAAAATAATTCCATGTTACCTGTCTCACAACAGCCTAAAAACATACCTGGAACGCTTCAACAGGGTTGTAACCCTTCTACTCAAGTTGGTTAAAATGCCAATATTTGGGCATTGGTTTTGGCAGTACTGCAAGAAATATCTAGATAAATTGGAGAAGTCCAGGGGTGTGGGGGCGGGGAATAGAATTATCAAAAAAATAGGCTGGGAAACATGACCCACGAGGAAAGAATGGGGGGGGGTGGGGTGTGGAAACAAGCTTTAGTTGAAAAGGGTAGAGTGTCAGTAGATGTCAAAGAAATAAGGCATTTTTTGTGTTGACAGGGCATAGAATAAAAATACCTTGAGCTTAAATTTTAGAAGGAATATTTTAATTTTTTGGAATACTTGTGTGACACTAATGTAATTGAGCATTTGGAGATGTTTGCCTAGAGAGACTAATTTATTTGTGTTAACAGACTGTCATTTCAGATGATAGAAGTTTGTTGACATGGGCATGCTTTATGGAAACTTCCTTTCTAAAATATCTTCTACTAGATCAGCATTTCCTCACAAAGCACTTCTATGCCATGTATAAAAAACAGGTTTTTTGTATTGAGTATTAAGATTCTCTCTGCACCTCTTTAACTTGCCAGCTGTCCATTAGGTAGATAGTCAAGTACGTGTGCATATATTTTGCACACATTTAAATGCGCTTCTGCCAATTGTTCATGTAAAAGAGTCTAGTCTTGCACTGTTTGCATGCTCCACATTACTGATATAATAAATACAATGACGGCAATCGAAAGCTTTAAAAAAATCAAATTAGGGAGTGAATACAAGGAGAGTTAAAAGTATTTTAAGTTAACAGTAGTTTTGACTTTATGGTGATTATATTGAGTGTGAGAAGTTGAAAGAGCTTAGTTAACCGCCCTTTCAAAAAGAAAGAAACAAGGCAAGAAATGCTGGTGTGAGTTACTGTGGAAAAGTTTAGAATGCTGTTAAAAAATAAGGTACTCCCATGGGGTGTTTATGCAGCTCTTGTAATCAAGTTAGTTTAGACTGTCTACAAAATCTCTGCATAAATTTGGTTTGATCTTTGTGAATGTTATCTTGCAAATGCTTCGGAGCTGGACTGTAATGCTGCAGTCTAAGAAACAAAGTGAGAGCTTGTAGCCATCCCAGGTGGTCACCAGAGAAAAATTAATTGCCTCAGCTGCATTCCACTTGATTTTAGGGTTCTAGCTTTTACCATACCTTTCATAATAATGTTTCCTCTTAGAGTACCACTGATAACAATGAGTCATATAATCATACAAAAATAGCAGTATAGTAGTTTTCATTTAACATAAATGTAGGTTTATGGCCTGTATATTGTCACAATGTTTAGAAGTTTAAAAAGTAAATTAGAAGAAAACAACCACAGAACAGCAGTGTTCAGCAAAAGTGTGAATCAGGACATAAAGACTGCAAAGCTAAGTCTCATGGTGATTGTGTTTGGGGGAGGGAAGAAACCAAAGAGTTAGAAACAAAAAGTAAGAATAAGTTTAAGTAGTTACACTATTCCTTGTTTTAAATAGCTGGGGTGAATTGTCCTTATCTTTGTTAGGAAATTACCAGAATAATTTTTGAGGATTACTAGTTTTATATCAATGATCTCAACTACCTTCCCTTTGGGAACAGATGGAATGAAAAGATAAACCATTTTAGGTTTTATGTGCAACCAGAGGAGACAAAATGTGTCTACATTTGTGTGTGGTATTTGTAGATACAAATGTATGTATTGAGTTACTTACATGTGTAAGGAGTATAAGTGGATTTGTGGGTTATCAATGAGAGAGCTTAAGTGTCATTATACTGAATTAAATGGGATTATAACATGACTTAAATGCTGAAGCATTATTATTGTAAAAGAGAAGCACCAAAGCTGTGTTTTTATAAATTGATACATGTGTTCCTTTCAGCATAAAATAGTTCTGGTCCCTGCTTCTTCCTGAGCTAAGATTAGAACATAGTTGCTCAAGCCTGTCTAGGTGGATTTTACTCCCCTGAGTTTCCTAATGTCAAAAGGAAATTACTAGTTGAGTCAAATCTTGACTCTTATTTTTGTATTTCAGCATAAACAAAGAAAGGAAAGAAAGCTGAACTGTCCTTTTCTAGTTGGATGTTCCATGAGCAGAGGTGATACAACATGCTTTCTTAGTCTTAACATGATCTGATTCTCCCTTACCATGAGTGAAACAAGCTATGTTACTATCTTATCTGTAGGTGGGTGTCTTGCTTTTCCACTACTCCTGTTCAGCTCTGTCATGCATTTTAAGCACCCAAGATATCTGTTCACTTTTCTTGATATCTAGGATCAAGCAAACACTAGAAAACTCTTCTACACTGCAGGTAACTGGCTTAGCCAGTAAAGCAGCCAGGTAACATGCACAGGCTTCCAGTTTTCCCTGTGGGTGCTATTGGTCATGCTTTGAAACTATCATTATTCATTTTCTACATACCACGTGCTATGACAGTCATGGGTTATGACTTGGTGGATAATGTAGCAGAGCATGCTTTCAGAAACAACATGCCAAAGCATTACTACTCTACATATTCTTCAGGTTTGGTGTGACATTTGAAGATAAAATACCTGCTGGTAAAATATTGGTAGTCACGAAGCCCATTTTGAGTCTTGAGTGCTACGTACCCAACTTTTCCAGCTTCTTTCCATTCATAGTTCAAATGGCTAAAAAACAACAAGCAGAGTTTCAATTTCTTATTGTATAGCTACAAGTGACTAAAAAGGAGTCAAAGTGAAGTTAGTTGGGCTCAAGCTCTAAACTCCAGGTAGCTCCATTTTATGATAAATAACACATATGGTTCATTTTCAGTTATGAAGTTTATTTCCTTTTTATATAATGCAATCACAGACATGCAGTGTATTTCTCAGATCTGAATAAATTATTTTAAATGAGACACTAAAATCCATGATCAATTACATTATAATGCTCAAATTGGATTCTGATTTGTGGCTGGTCAAAAATACAGTTTCATTATAAGATTAGAAACCTTTTAAAATTAAGTAGCAACAGGCATCCATAGATGCACAAGCTAAAACTAATGCAGTTAGGGATGTATGATTACTAAATAATATCTTCAGAGGGTTATGTCTTGGCCACAAGCTTTATCTTATTTTGTATCTCATAGAATTCAATCTTAATCATAAACTGAGCTTATTTGACAAAAAAACAAATATTTGCAAAGATATTTTCCAGAATTTTGTCCTTCAATTTAAAGAGCTGAATTTGCAAATGATTGGCCCATGATTTTCTGTTGATATATCTTAAACCGCTTTTTTTTAAACCTCTCAGTTTTAGTGGTTTGTATAGGCAATGAAAGAGAAAAATTTCTGACCTACATGAAAAAAACACTCTTTAGGAAGCAGAGTTCTTGTGAAGGTAGAGCATTTCTTCTTTATAGTATCATTCTGATGATTTCTCTTGCCACAACTGAAAAAAAAAACCACCAACTTATCAGAAAGGCATGACTTCTTCTAGGAGCAAGAGGAAAAAAACTCAAGTATGCAGTCTTAATTGATGTCAGTCTGTAAGAACCCAGCTAGAATAGTCTGTTGTCCATATCCTGGGAAGCTTTAAATTTAATATACCACACCAAGATGATTTACAGGAAATGTCTTGTCTTCAATTTACTGAATATGTCACCCAACCTAATGTATTTTTGATTGTTTTCAGATCCCTCCTGACAGAAATCATATCTTGAACCTGGTGTTTTGTTTTCTGAATTTGTGGAGATTGAAAGATGCTACTGTAACCTTGTTATTAGTGGTCATACTACTGTGTTTTTTAAAAAATATGAAAAGGGACAAAGGGGGAGTGCGGAGTAGTTTCTGCTTCTCTGACTACATAAAATAGTTTTTATGCATGCACTAAACTTCAGACTTAATTTACAAATAAAATTTAAAAAAAAACCATAAACCCAACAAAACCCCCTACACAAACATTTGAGATGGAAAGAAGAAATGGCCTAGAGAGTGCTTAGGGCAAAATGTCCAAATTCAGGTGCCTCAAGATATCTCTGAATGTATTTCTCATGGTATTTTAGGATAGTTTTCTAAAAATCTGAGATCATTTGAAAACAGTTTTCACTGAGCATGAGTAAGAGAAAGTGGCTATATAAATTGGTTGGAGTGAGATGGTTTTTAGAACTTTGAGAAAAAGTTTTTTTTCTAAGATGAAGATTTGGGGTGACTATATATATTTTTCTGGAATTTTAAGACTCTGAAGTGAATTTAAAGGATATACAGCTAGGATTGTATATAATCCCTAGGATTAATATATCCATGAGCACATAAGGAAAGTCTAACCTCCATTGATTAGGGTATTTTGAATGTAGCAATCGAAGGGGGGAAAATGCCAGGAGCAATCTTCTATATACATGGGCAAAAGGTATTAATATAACATATGCTGCATCAGGATATATTATTGTCTGTATGATGAATGTACAGAGTGATGGCTTGCATGAGTATTAGTAGTCAAACTATCCCAAGATGCTGAAGTACTTGCTCCGATTAATATGAGTTCAGCTCCCATGCTGCTCCAGCCTTGTGGTTGTGGTTATCCCTGTTGGCAAGATAAAACCAAAATGAACATAGTAGCATATGCTGAGGGCATATGCTTGAGTTAACTTTTTCCAATGCTCAGTGGGTTTTTGGGTCACTATTTTGTGCTATTTCAGTGCTCTCATACACTCAAAATTCATTGTTTTGGGAGCTGGGGGTGGGATGTTTGTGGGATTTGGGGGATATGTTTTAGCAAAGCAATATGTTGAAATCAGGATCTTTGAGAAAACAGTCATGCACTGGAAACTAGAGTATAAATCACTACTACTGTATTTAAGGCAGTAAGGTATATATTTTTATTATGGGTAAAACATCTCATCAGTGCATCTGTGAATTTTTAAACCAAACTTAAGTTCAAAACAGGCTGGATAGGTCTCTGTACTTAATCAGATAGTATGTTTCAGAGATCAATTCACGTATTGAAAGATCAGCATGTCTAATTTGGCATATATTTGGCATATATTTGGCAAATGCCGAGTCCTGCACCTGNTATGCCTGCTGAGTGCATTGAATAAACCTGAAAGAAATTTAATAGCTAATCCTGATGTGAAGTCAAGTGGACCTCAAGAAAGAGGCTTGTATTTTTCAGGCTAACCAACTCACCATACTGTTACTTCCCAGTTTACATGTAATATGTCATGTCCCATTTCTAAGCTTTTGGTAGCAGATCTAGCTATGTTCCTACAGTCTAGACAGCCCTCCTTGTCTTAATCCACATTTCATTAGATATGACAGCTGAGATGAGCAATTTTACAGAAAGTAATCTTCTTCCAGTTGAGATAACAAATTCATAGCTCTGAAAAAAACATCTACAGCACTTGAGTTAACAATACCCCCTACTTAAACAAGTTATTGAGCCTACAAACCTTTACCTGTAACAAAAGACTTAGGTTGTGGCTTTTCTAGATCTACTGTGTTAAAGTGTAAGTTTCTATATAGTCAAATAGCTCTGAAAATGCCCCAAAACCCATCACTCTAGCAAATGGCTTCCAATAAAGTAAGAACATTCCAGTAAAAAATGGAAGTGTGTATATCTACGTCTCTTCAGAAGAAATATGTGCTACAAAAAGAATGATCCAGCAGGTGTCAATGAGCCTGGTGCACTTGAATGAAAAACCATAGGACCAAACTGGGTGTTTTTCTGACAAATCACCTGTTCTGATACATGCTCATTCCATTATAGCTGTCAGGACAGAAACTGAAAAAAAAAGTTTTGTAACAGACTTTTGATGTATTTTAAAATTGGTTTTCCATTGTATTTTTCTAGGTCATACAAAAAAATATGGCTAATGAACCTGAGACTGAATTGCATGTGTGGGAAGGTCACAGCAAAATTGGGTGTCCTGAACCTAGAAGGTGGTAACCTATTATATGAGACAAATTATTTTTCATTCTTTGGTATTCATTATAATATCATTAATCATAATGAAATCTTTAGGAATTACTGCAGCTGTGCTGTACAATCTCAGATTTTCAATTTATTCTAGCACCATTCCACATCCACTGTAAGCATCTATCCCAATGTTAATGACATATATATACAGAAAATGCAGTAATATTTCTCCTTTGATTGAGTTCTCATTTCACAAATGTAAAGCGAATTACAGCTTCTTGTTATAGAATAAAAATGTAGATAATAGTATGAATATTGTTACATCACTAGAGAATTGGAAGGGTGTTCTACAGCCAAATAAACTTTACTTAGGCAGCCATATTATCTCTTACCTTGTAACAGTACATTTAATTGTCTCTTTTGAGAAATTTGAATTGCTTTATAGACAACTCCAGATGTTATACATTAAATGCCTTTTCTTAAGTAAAAGATGATAGCTTTTCTATCCTGAGAGAAGAAAGAGCCGCTGTTTTAGTTTTATTGCTATTAAAAGGCCAATATTTATCCATATATTTTGCAGTAGGTCATCAGGAATGCTTCTGTTCATCTGAGTGTTAACTTCTTTTGAGTATGCGGTCAAATACTTTGTTATCACAGGATGCCACAGTGTGGTAGCTGTTGGGAAATGCTGGGGCTTTGCTGGTTTTTTCTTTTCTTTCCCTTAAGAATTACTTTTCAAACTCACTTTCCCTAACAAGGATTATTTTTTCAAGAGTGGATTTTAAGGATTTTCACTATATTATGCTTTTGTTTTGTGATGGGTTTTGGGCTGTCTTTCCAATGGCTTTCATAATGTGTTATTTACAGGCACACAAATTGAGGTGAAAACATTGCTACTAGATGGAAGTGAAGAGTTCATATATATACTAAAACAGACTCTCTTCTACCCCAGGAGTACTTCACCAGCAGATTGTGTTCCTTGATTCTGCAAACTGAATGATGTTTATACAACCAACAGGGAGATGTTTGTAGACCTCACAGTATTGGAGGGGACAGTAAAGGTACAGATGGAAGTGACAGTACCAGATACATAAGCAGCGAGGGATCAGATACTGTGCATCTGCTTTATACAGAGTAATATACAAATACAAACGCAATATCTGCATATCCATCACTGCTCATGGGAAATCAAAAGTGCAACAATTAAAGAATGAGTAACCAACAAGGAGCTTGCAGGAAGTCTAGGATCATCTTATATCTGTTTCCCAGTGAAAGATTTACTGCTGTAGTTGTGTTGATGTAAATATTTCTGTTACAGAAACAAAAAAAAATTCATGTTTTCTATCTTTTGTTTGAAGGGTGAGGAAAACCACAATAAGAAGGGGTTTGTATCCCTCTGGTTGAGAGAGGCATAGGATATGGTGTTACTTTAATAGCTGGTCAATCTGGTTTTTGTCTAGGACTGCTCACTTTCTGGTTATAGTCACTACCATGACTGATCACTTTCATCTCAAGACATGGCTAAGGGAGAGAAAAGCAACTGCTTTGTCAAGAGAATCACCTCCTGCTTCTTCAGGAGGTAGAAAGTATGTTGCAAGTTCAAGTGCTGCAGAAAAGAATAGCACTATTCCCATTGTAACTGGTGATGATAACTTAGATTTATCATTTATTGTTCCTTTGAAGCTAGTAATATACTTGGAAAGAACATTTTAATTCCTAAGGCTCTTATAAGATAATAGAAACCAACTTCTACCCTACCAGTTATGTATGGTTTTTGGGCAAAGATGAGTCCCTGACCATTGCAGAGCCATAGCACCTGAGGTGATACCTTAATGTGTGAACTGGGGGTCTTACTAGACAATTGTTTTCAGTGAAGCAATTGAAAGCTTGAATTAATTTGTAGTATTTCACTGTAGTTAACTGGGGGTTTTTGGCTAAGGTCTCTGAGGGAATTTCATCAAGGCAGACTTCTTCCATTGCCCCAAAGATTTTTAGTAAGTAAAGGCCAAAACATTGTCTGCTTTGTGGTGGTTTTGTGTGTTTGCTCCTTTTTTCTTTCTTTTCCTTGCTACTGCTTCCCACACAGCTTGTCAGTTTTCTTCAAGGAGCAAGACAAAAGAACGGAAAAATAAACTCAATGTGTTCTCAATACAATAAAAGCAAGAAAGTGACAGCTACTGGCTGAGCATTAGAACTAAAAAATACTCTGCTCCTGAAGGTGAGTCTTTGAGATAAGACTTATTTTGCTAATAAAAAGCAATGCAAACAGCTACTTTAATGAGTGTGAAAATTGATGTCTGATTTCAATAGAGACTCAATGCAGCTTATTCTGTCAGGAGTTCCCACTCCCACATGGGTTTTGGTTTTGTTTAGAAAAACATGAAGCACGATTGAGCATTTGTGAGCAAAACAGTTCTGGCAGTTCTGTCTCCTTTCAGCTATTTTTTACCACTGCTTCTGGTAAATTGATAACACATGGTACAGCAGAATAACATCAGAATAATATTTTTAATAGCCTCAAAATGTCTTGCTTGGCTCTCTTCACACTCATCCTAATGACTTACAGGTAGGACAACTGACCCAGCAGTAATCACATGTGAAAATGAACATCAGTGTTACCCTTCTGAAATATGTCATGGTTTGGAGGACACAAGAAAGACTTATTTTTGCATGAACCTTTTCAAACTGACTGTTGTATTACATGAGAACAGACTGATAGAGATCTGTGGACTCTTTGATTCTGGGTAATTTTTGAACAACACATAATGTCACAATTAAACTCAGAAAGAGGCCAACAGTAAAACGGGACAGTGGCAAGTGCTGTTAGGCGTATCACTTGAGTTACAGCAGGGGATTGCAAAACAATTTCTCCTTTTTGTATCAAATCAATGGGTGGCAGCAATATATATTTTTTTTAAATAGCTTTATTTCTTACTTTATATATTGCTTGAACAATAAATTGAGGACAACTGAAGCCATTACCTTGGAGAAAGTGAGCTAAAAGATGCAGTGCAGAAAAGGAAAATTTGTGCACTTTTGTAGGTATATGAACTTTGTTCTATATAAGAATGTGCAAGCAACCACTGGAATATGAGAAAAATGTGCAAGTTTGACTCATCAGCAACTTACCAAATTTCAAGGTACAAATTCTTGAGAAGAGCATAACATGATTGTGGTCTGGATTAAGGCACCTGAAAATAATGAAAAATCCTGAGTATGATGAAATAGTTCATCTGCTATGCAAACAAATATGGTGTATGGTGAGACATAGTACTCTCGCACCACAGATTTTGTTTTTTTCTAATTAAAATTCAAGAAAATAAAACATCCTAAGGAGGGTTACATCACCTGAAGTTATACCTGTAGCAGGGGAAAATGTTAAATATTACAGCAACCACCAGAAACCATCCATAATAAGAGGGGGAGGGCTATAATCCTTCCAACCCAGAATGTTTTACCATGAGAGTGAATAGAAGGAATCTGCCCACAGCAGTATAAACCTAGAAGTTTTATTGTGGTACTCAGGAGAGGAAGAGAGGAAATAGTTCTTAAAAAGATTTCTTATGAGATAGTTTACACTCCTTGGTATCATAGGAGGAGTAAATGGTCACTTTCCAATACTATTTCATTTTGGGCTGATGAGTTTATGAAGCAGGGCTGCACCAAATTCCCATTCTGTCAGAGNTACAAATTCTTGAGAAGAGCATAACATGATTGTGGTCTGGAATAAAGCACCTGAAAATAATGAGAAATCCTGGGTATGATGAAATAGTTCATCTGCTATGCAAAAAATATGGTGTATGGTGAGACATAGTACTCTTGCACCATAGATTTTTGGATTTTTCTAATTAAAATTCAAGAAAATAAAACAACCCAAGAAGGGTTACATCACCTGAAGTTATACCTGTAGCAGGCGAAAATGTTAAATATTACAGCAACCACCAGAAACCATCCATAATAAGAGGGGGAGGGCTGTAATCCTTCCAACCCAGAATGTTTTACCATGAGAGCTATGAGAGTGAATAGAAGGAATCTGCCCACAGCAGTATAAACCTAGAAGTTTTATTGTGGTACTCAGGAGAGGAAGAGAGGAAATAGTTCTTAAAAAGATTTCTTATGAGATAGTTTACACTCCTTGGTATCATAGGAGGAGTAAATGGTCACTTTCCAATACTATTTCATTTTGGGCTGATGAGTTTATGAAGCAGGGCTGCACCAAATTCCCATTCTGTCAGAGGTTACTCAACAGCAGATATCCCCAGTCTTCAAAACAAAGCAGTAAAGCATGGGGCAGTTCTTACTGAGAAATGCACTCATGATTTGTATACATGGTAAAATCACATGACAGAATTGCATAATAATTACATTCTGATGGATGGCTGGAAACCTCTAGTCCACTCATGGTGTAAAGCAGATCAAACTTCAAAGTTAGAGAAGGTTTCAGTTTTGAATATCTGCAGGGGAGGAGATTCTTGAACCCCTCTTGGCTTTTGTTCAAATGTGATGTGTTCATCAAAGGTGTGCTATCAGCTATGCTTCCACTGTTAAAGCTGTGAATTGTTAGCAACTAATATTTGCTTTATCCGATATTCAAGTTTTAATATGTTATTTATTGTGAATGTGCAAATGACAAAATAAAGAAAGGTACCAGTTGGAAAGATAATAAATTTCCTGGTGCACTGAAATAATTTTATTTTTAAAGATGTAGATAAAACCCTAGTTTCTTTTATTATTTAGGGGCATAGTATATAGCTGAAAAGAAATAGTAGAAATACTTGTGCTGTAGGACACTTTCTGTCAGGAAAAAAATAAACTGCGACAGTCTTCAAAACTAATTATGTTTCCATGTACCCTTTGGACCCTTCATGACCCATACCTCTTGGTTTTGCTGTGCTAAAAGATTTCAGCAATAACTTACAGGTGTGATTCTTATAAAATATAACAGGATGTGCTTACTGCCTTCATGTAAATATCTAGGGTTTTCAGTTTTAATAAGGTCTCGGGAGACTGCTTTAGCTTGAAAAAGCACGCTCACATCTAACTTTACAATTAAAATTTTTGAAACTCACACCAGGTCTTGCAAGACTGTCTCACATAACATTTTAAATTGTTTCATATCTATTGTAGCAATACACCAAAACACTTTCTTGTCATTTATTCTAATTGTGTTATGCTCCAAAGCACATGGGTCACTTCCAAACACATATAATAACTTGTCTTTGATCACATTTGGATATTTTAATGTAGGTAACTCATCTGCTGAAAAATATCATACTGCTATTAAATTACTCAGTTAAAATTCTTAGAAGGTCTTTAGTGAGGCTTTGAGTGACTGATGTCAAGTTATTTTCTTTTGAAATGCTACTACCAAAATTGGCTGTGCACTTGGAAACTCTTGAATAGTTTTGTTTGATGGAGTGGAACAATTATATAACATTTCTGGACAATGGAATGCTTAAAAAACCCCTACCTGAACCTACCCTAATGTAATCTTCTAAACAATGTTGTGATTTATTCATACCCTACAGTGTTTCTCCTTCATAATATGTCAGGTCAACTTCATACTGCAGCAGATTAATGAAGTTCAGCTTTTATTAGGATTCTATGCTTTCAGTTATTTTCACTCTCTTAAAAAAAAAAAAACAACCCAAAAAAACTGTCTATTTACATTACCCTAGGTCAACATTTGGGAGAAAAGGCTCTTGTTAACTGCTTTAAGGCTTTTATAGGCTCCTAATTCTAGTGACTCTACTTCAGATAATCTAGGCTCTTGGTAATTCCTTATCTTCCACCTTTAGAAAACTGAGAATCCAACTCAGCTTCATTAACCTGTTCACTCTCTTCTGTATGAACCAAAATTATTTTTGCATAGTCTGACAAACTTTCTGGTCAGAAGACAATACCATGCTCTGAGGGTCTGGACTGAATTTTACTGAAATGGAACACTTACTAAGGAACCAGAGTTCAAAGACAGTGAAAATAGATGGATTAACTATGCCAGCAGAAATCTGGAATGCTCAGAGCCACCCAAAACTTCTCTGGGGACCATATCTTGGTTTAAAAGCTGCAGATATAGTAGAGCTCTTTTGTACACAAGGTAAATTGAATCTGTGCCTTCATGAGATGTTCTATGCTATAATAGGTTAATGCAAGTATCAAAACACTGAGCTACTTCAGACACCAGCTGCTATGATAAATTCAGGCAATTTTTGCCCAGTTTCATTTATCAATACTGAAAATGAGATTTGAATGTTGAATTATGAGAGAAAATGTTCTGCAAAACATGTGGGGTTTTAAATCATTTTTATGGAGCTCAGATTTGCTTTAAAACTTAACTGCTCTTTAAAGAATCACATTTCTTAAATGTTCTCACTTTGCATTTGAGGAATTCTGCTCACAGCAATAATGTCAGGAAGATGACATATGTAGCTGAGAGCAGAGCTTATGATATGGATTTAAAAATTACTTGTACTAAAGCATCTATTCTAAAAGAACTATAAAAGATTTCACTACAGCTGAAGTTTTCTTTCTATTGAAGCTGATGGAAGTCTATGGCTAATTTTAAGGAGGGTCAAAATATTCCTCAAGTACATTTATAGGTAATTATACGAAAATATCTTCATTGGAAGCTAAGATTTTACTTAATTTGCAAACTCCAGTAATCTATTGCCTCAGTCTTTTTTGTATGTATCTGTTCAGAAATGTCTGAGAACAGGTGGAGCATCTGCTGTGAAACAGATAGAGCTGCTGTCATCCATCGTATGGCATGGAAGTTGTTAGAAACCCTTCCTTCTGGAGCCTATGTAAACTGATAACTTCAAGCCCATGAACTGAAGTCCAAAATAATTTGCAGTCACAGTGTATGTATTTGTTCCGTGATCATAGGTTGGTTTTATGTCTAATTAAGTTTTGTGCACTTCAAAATTCAGTCCAAAATTATTATTCTAGCAATTGCCCTTCTTTGGGGGGTTGTCATTACAATGTTGAAGGGTCTTTTGAGCAAGAAAATTAAGAGTAGATTTTCCTTAAGGTTTTAATTAACTTTCTAGTGAAATGGCAGTTCCTGCTGCGAGGGAGAGGGGGGATCATTTGCATTTCTTTCATGGACAAGATGTCAGAGGGAAGCAAAACAAGGGCTCTGCAAAGGGAGGTGAGCCAGGAGCCAATGGCAGCAGCAAGGCAGGACAGTGCCTGCAGTAGTAAGTGCAGCTGATAGTCCAGAAAATGCTGAAGAGTGCCAGTGATGAGGATTATCTGAATTCAGGTCAAGAAGCCAAAGAGAAATGCAGGTAGCTGCATATACCTACAGCATGGCTGAGGTCAAGGGCAGCTGCTGAGGTGCTAGATAGAGGGTGGTAGCATAAGAACCCCAGATAAGTCACATTATTACCCTTTCTCACAGTTCATCTGATCTGAAGTTACCTGACTGCTGTGCTGGAGCAGACATTGAGCACCAAGTGCTTAGCTTCTGGGGATGGGGTGGACAAGGCTGCAGAGGATTACACAGAAGCAAGTTGAAGTGTAGGAAAGACAGTCTTAAAAAAAAAATTATTCAAGGTGAAGTTAAGATGTACCTGTGCTATAGTATAAAATGCAGGTTAGTACATTGAGATGTGTTAAATACAGTTTCACTGAGAAGCCTTCCAATCATTTAATGGTGTCAGATCTCCAGTGTACACCAGTCTTCACTGGAATCTCAATTTTCTTGCAGTAGAACACTGTTTTTTAATAACATACCAAAATTGGAAGTGCTAGTCAATTTTGATCAGAACTGGAAAAAAAAATTGACCTTTCTCAGATTAACTTTTTGGGATTTACTACTGTGTCTACGTTACTACTTAGTTTTGAGGTTTTTTAACCTCAATCTGTAGACTGAACAAAGTGGTGAAAAGTGCTTGTAGCATGTACAGTCACTGGATTTTCTACCAGCTGTATAATTGCAATAATTTCTAGATTATATGGCTCTGGTACCTTCCAGGTACAATGCAGGCAGCAGGAATTCCAAGTGCATTGAAGGAGTGCCTGATTGTTCCAACTGCCTCTAGCAAAGACAATAAAATGGGAATTTTATCCCCAGACATTCATGACATCCTGAGACTACAGGGTGGCCAGGAAGACATGGAGGTGGAGTTGCTGCGCTACCACAGTGTCAGGCTTCTTCAAGCACTGAAGAAAAAATTTCTCACAAGAGGTGAATCCAGCCTTTTAAAATTCCAGTCTAGTTGAAATGAAAAGCTCTTTTTCTTTAACGTGTGAAATACTGCATGTAAAAGTAAGGCTGATTTTAATACCTCTTAAATTCATAGTTTAACCTTGGATGTGTTGAGCCATAGTAACTTTATCAGCTGAGAATATAAGATTCAGAAATTAAGTAGGCTTAATGGGAAAGTAATACTTGGTTTGGTTTGTATTGTAGGTATTGCCATTTATTATTCAGCTTTCTTAACTTTAGAGTGGAAACTGAGAAATGTGCCCAAGAATAGCATTTTGCTTTATCTGTGTAAATGATGCACAGGCTTTCAAGAATTATGGCCAGAGAGGAGAAAAATCCTTGGCAGAAAAAAAAAAGCCTTACAAACACTTGTATGGTAGGACCTGTAAGAACTAAAGAATTCTTCTCTAAGCAGGCTGAAGATCTGTCTGTTTGCTACAAAGTTAATCACTGGGTATCAAAAACGATACTGAATACTGTTTACATCTGCTGTGAGTCCTGGCTGCATATTGTATACATTTCTTCTGATATCTTGGCTTCTGTGCATAACCATTCCAAAACTGGAATAATAGAATACAGAAGTCATTAGATAGTTTTATTATAGCCATAAGATATCATGGATGACCTTTCCTGAACTACTTTTTTCGTACGGTACATAATTAGATGATCAGAAAGTAGCATTCTAGGAACTTCAACTATTATTAAGAAGTGTTGTATGTTTTTTCTGCTTTGTTACTTCAAAGACTAAGATCAATTCTCAGACTTCCAACCTTGACTTAGGTTGCTGGATCTTCCATTGATGTGCCCTTTCCAGTGTTTAGAAGTATAGAAACACCCTTCCCTTGAACACCATGGTGTTTATTCTTGAATTCAAATTGTTCTCATCTGTGTGGGGTAACATGACTCTATATCTCCTGTCCTCATCAGTCATCTGTCTGTTATATCGACAAGGCAGATATAGACTGTCAGCTCCACGAATTGTATAATCACCACGGAATATGATGGCAGCACTTTATTCCTATGTACTCAATTGCTTTTGACTACCACAATGATGTCTTAAGCTTCTGTTAAGGGCTGAGGCAAAAACATATTTAGCCTATTGCCTGAAGCACTCTAGGGA
This sequence comes from Piaya cayana, assembly GCA_013389865.1. Classification (NCBI taxonomy): domain Eukaryota; kingdom Metazoa; phylum Chordata; class Aves; order Cuculiformes; family Coccyzidae; genus Piaya; species Piaya cayana. The sequence continues at coordinate 183,720 of WAAB01009322.1, forward strand.
ACTGCCTATCTTGGATCACACGAGCACAAACATACATGAGCAGCACTTATACAAAATCTGTTTTTATAAACAAGAGCAGCAATATGACACGTCTACAGTCTTATATCCCTGTGGACACTAGCCCGGCCTTGGAAGCAGGACAGTAAATCTTGCTAACTAGCTTGATTTGAGTGATGGATAGGGAAGGCTCACCTATATTTTTCAGACAGCTAACTTACCTTGAGTAGGACCAGGCTCCTTGTTGCAATAGATATGAACCCAAGTAGTACCGGGTTCAAGCTCTGCCAGGGGAGATATAGGCTAGAGATTAGGAGGAAGTTTTTTATGGAAAGGGTCATTAGGCATTGGAATATGCTGCCCAGGGAGGTGGTTGATTCGCTCTCCCTGGAGGTGTTTAAGGCATGAGTAGACGAGGTGCTGAGTGACATGGTTTAGTGTTTGATGGGAATGGTTGGACTCGATGATCCGATGGGTCTCTTCCAACCCGGTGATTCTGTGTGATACCATTGCAACTAGTTGGACTATTTTCTTTCTTAATATATCCATAGACATTTGCAATATTATAGCCCAAATTCAGACTGTAAACTTTCCAGACAGAGACACTTCTACCTCACTTTATGATTGTACAGGAGGTAGTGTGATATGACCTTGGTTCAGCCTCTGACTGTGGCTGTCACATAAATAATGAAGTTCTGTGCTGGAGTTATTCAGATTACTCCTAAGTGTTCAGTACAGGCTAACTCAAATTAAATGTGTCTCCAATTGACATTTTCATCCCATCATTCTAGTTTAAAAAGAGAATAGGAATCTAGAAAGGGCATAAACTTTATTACTAATGTTTAAGGCTCTCTCTAACAGTGCATAATAAAATCTCAATGTAAGTAACTTTCAGTCTTTCCAAACCAAGTGAAAGGCAGAGAGTAATGTATACATCACTTCCTCTGTTTCCATTGAAATAAAATCTTTTTAGCTGTAAAGAAAAGCTGTAAAAGAAAGTGATGGTATTATTTAATTAACCGGCAGTTATAGTTAATTTTTACCTTAAGAGGAATATAGGAACTTTTCCTCAATTTACTCAGGAATGCTCAGTCAGAATGCTGACATTCTCTCAGCACAGGGAATACTGTTACTAGAATTCTTACTGAGTTAGTAGATGTTTCTTCTGTCAATGGTATTTGCAAAATCAGAATCTTACTGCCAAGACAAAAGGTGCTGTCACATCTTTAATATGCAAAATTATGGTTATCTTAACGCTTTGTTGCTAATAGCTGGAAGATGATACCCACTTGTTAGTGAGCCTTGTCTTGGTCTCCAATAGCTATTCAAAAAGAACTGTCTGTGCTTAGATTCAGAATTAAAACTGAAGAAATTTTAGGTGCTTGATCTGGGAATCCTTCAGAAAATGTTTATTCAAAGTATCATCTCTTCCTGGAAATAATTGTAGTATCTTGGATGAGTCTAGCAATATGATACAGAATATAGTGGTGCATTTCTTGAAACTCAAGTTGGTTTTAGTGTAGTGCCTTTCCAAACCCATTGTGGGAATGTTTCAGTTGAACACTATTAGTGAGTTTAATGACTGGATTAGCCAATTAGTTTGCTTCCCTCATGTGTTAGTAGTGCATACAGCTGTATCTCCTTTGCTCCACTTAAATGTTAACTGCTAGGGGCAGCCAGAGTGAGGTCATCATTTCACAGATACCCTTGCTAGCGAGTATGTCAATACAGCTGCAGTGCCCTTTGGCTCCAATCCCTTTTTGACACCGCTTTCTCAGTTCTGTATTGTTTCAATTAAAATACAGTACAGAACAATAGAAAAAAAACAAACATCTTTCTGTTCTGGTTTTAAAAAAAGCCGTTTCACTCAGGAGCTATAGAGCTGAAGAGGAGGCAGGATACAGAAAGGAGGAGAAGAAGGAAAATAAGTATGATATAGAAGGTTTCTGTCTGAAAAAAAATCCCAGAATTTCTCACTTCCTTTATCACTGGCTTCTACAGAAGTTTAGGAAAGAAATGCTTGCTGCAGTCTAATGAGACAAATATATCTTCTGTCATATTGATCCACAGGCAGTACTGGGTTAATGTTAAGTTTGCAGTTGCCATAGATTCAGAGTCCTGTTGTTCTTCTCTCAGGGCCCAGAGATATGTTGTTTGTTATGGTTAGCACTGTACAGCTTTACGAAGACTTGTAGTTGCTGAAGTTTTGCCTCTATGTCCAGATCTACTGCAGCAATAGTGTGTGAAGGTTATAAAGTTCAGTAGGCTCACCCTTTCAAGTACAAGCATTACCTTCATGTGTGTGGTATTAGAAGGTGGCACTCTTATAGACTGACTGTTCTCCTGATGAGGATGTCAGTTTATTTTTATCTTGCAGTGGAATTAATAGTGTTTTTCATGAAGTCTGCATGAATATTGTCTTGCTAGCCTGGATGAGTCCTGTCTCAGCTTTTCATGCAATCTGTAATTCCCATAGACGCTCCACTTAATGTGACATCTACTATTAAATAGCATAATGTTATTTGTGGTAGCATTGGCTGAGATAAAGTTAATTTTCTTTACAGTAGCAAGTATGGTGCTATGTTTTAGATTTGTGCTGAAAACAGGCATTAATACAGAGATGTTTTCATTATCACTAAGCAGTGCTTACACAGAGCTAAGACCTTTTCTTGTTCTTACCCCACCACACCTGCAAGGAGGCTGGGGATTCGTAAGGAATTGGGTGGGGACACAGCTAGGACAGTAGACCTCAACTGACTCAAGGGATGTTCTACACCATGCGTTGTCATGCTTAGCAATAAATAAAGCTGGGGAAAGGAGGAGGAAGGGGGCACAGTCAGGGTGAAGGTGTTTGTCTTCCCAAGAAACCATTACACATGATGGAGCCCTGCTCTCCTGGAGATGGCTGGACACCTGGCTGCCGATGAGCAGTAGTGAGTGAATTCCTTGTTTTGCTTTGTTTGCATAAGTGGCTTTTGCTTTACCTATTAAATTGTCTTTATCTCAGCCCACAAATTTTCTCAATTTTTACCCTTCTTCTCTCCTCCCTTCCTGCTGGATGGAGTGAGCAAGCAGCTGTGTAAGGTTGAGCTGCCTACTGAATTAACCCATAATATTACCTTAGATGATGAGGATTTCCTCTATGTACATTTCAGGGGCTCTTTCAGTATCAATATTTCATGTGGTCTTTGATAATCCTGCTGTGACATCAGAGAAAAAGATCCTGTCAACACTTCAACTTAAAATTTTAATTTAACACTTGTAAGGGAATAATGATAATAATTCATCTCTCTTCTGTATTGAACTATTTAAAAGATGCCTCTATGGACCCTGTGCTGTCATCTGATGTATCTGAAATTTATAACAGCATTGCCAGTAAGAGGCTGGCTGTTCCCTTACACAAAACAGTGTGTTTTCTCTGTGTAGATCCCAAATTCCTCCGGTTCCTACTATTTTTGTTCTTAAAGAACAACAGCTTCTGACATTGAGACCAAGACTTGGTGGGCTGCATCTCCTAAAGAGCAGCATGAGTAACAGGCAAGATTTGCCGCCCTGTGCTAGAGCACAACCTTTTTGAGGAAATTGATTATTTCAGGGAAGAGCAGACAAGATGATAAATGGACCAAGTGTTAATTAGCCATGAGTGACTTCAGAGGAAGGACGTGCAGCTTGAAAAGAATGTGTAGTCTCAGTCTAGGAAACTATTTCCCCTCACAAGTGTTCTAGAGAAGAGCTGTGGCCTTGGAGAAGGAGGAGGTGGACAAGTTGCTCAACTGGGCATTCGTCTGAAGCTGAACTGCGGTTAAGGAAATGTTCTTCCTACGTTTGACTGTGTTCATTATGCCAGGTTACTGAATACTAAGCCAAATTTAATCAACATTTTCATGACTAGTGGCAATTTCTTAGAATTTACAGGAATCTGTTATTTAGTCTTAACAGCAGTAACTGTCCCAGTTCAAGGAAGATACAAGTAAAATGGAACTACAATAATGCCCAGTGGCAGCAGCTGCAAAGCACCCTCCGGGTTCTGAAAAATCTTTTAGAAAGAAACTTTTTGAAAATTTATTTTCTTAACAACAATTTTGATGAAAATTAATTGGACAGCATTGTGAGTTTGTTCAGTGACAGATCTAGGAAAAATGAAAAAAACCCTTTTTCTACTTCAAGAAGTGGTAGAACTACACAAGGTTGACTTGATAACAGCTTCTGAAATAGACTGTCACCAAGGGAAATTTCTGTTGGTTGTATTATTTATCGTTAAACATAGCTATGCAGAGGCTCAAAAAGATAACTCTCAAAGATGTAATGAAAATTTTTAATGTCTATGGTGGATGAGGGAAAGGGGGAAAACATATAACAAGTTGTGGTTAAGTAATTCATAGTCTTGGGAAGAAACTGTGTTTGTCTATGACCTGTAATTGTTTAGAGCGTAGTGGGGGGGAGGGTAGTATTCTTCTGCAGAGATAGCAGCTTACCTGGTGGCTGATAAGCAGCTTAAACTCTCTGCTCTGGAATCTAAATTAGGCAGAAATATTCTGCTCTCAAGGTCTTCTGCCTTAGCTATACCCCTGAGTACTGAAAGTACTATATATTCATCTGCTGTACTGTAGTGACCCAATATGTTGCCCAGCTTCTCCTAGTTATCTTTTAAAGGACAAAATCTTTTTTACCCCTGTGTTGTTAGTTCAGGAAGATTCTCTTTTGGCTTAAATTAATAAGACTCCCAGAAAGCCCTTGTATTAATTAGCATAAAGCAAACCTTTGAGGTCTGTGAGCAATTGTCAGAGTTTTAGTATGGAAATGTAATTGTTTTCTTTGAGTTCAGTATGTTTTAATTTCATATATATATATATTTAACTACATTTGTTTTATATCTAATGTCTCTGTTAAATTAGATATTGTGAAAATTAGTCTCTCTGAAGAAATTAACTTTTAGTGACCTGTACCATTTAGTCCTTAAGTAGTAGTCAGGTTCTCTAGTCCAGATTTCAATGGGAGCCCTGCTTATGCAGTTTTGGGGTTTGCCAGTTTGCCTGATAGTGTCCTCACAGTAGGGTAACTTCTTGCTTGATCAAGATCTTTAGGATTTTACATGCTTTTTCCTTTACTTTTCTCAAGGCTAATTTTTAATATTCCTACTCAGAAGGATTGACTGCTCCCTTAGCTACTTGCAGTGCAGTGGGCAAAGCTCTTTTCATTTATTTGAATTAGCCAGGTGAGCTAATTTATGAAACCTGAATCGGGCAACTTAAAGGATATGTCTTTGAAATAAAGAAGCCTGATTATGCTTTGGTATTTTATAGTTAATCTCAACTTCATAATTAGCATATGGACCTATAGCAATCTGTATTTAATCTCTTCAAAATCACTGTCAATCTGTCTCTCAACAAAATGCCATTTGAGGGCTCCCTTTTACTTTAATTTAAACCTCCTTAAGAAGCTGATTTATTAAAGTCCAGAATAATTCCCTTCTAAATTAAAATTATACCTTATTTTCTTAGCCAGAAATTAATGGGTTTGTAGTCTCCTTCCAGTTCTCTAAGAAAAAAAAGAAAAAAAAATCTGCAAAGTTCTTGCCTTAGTGTGTTATCTTCCTAGATGGTACAATTTTTCTATGAAGAAAACAGCAGCAAACAACCCATACATATACATGCTTGGTTTCAGTAAAGGAAGAGCTGCTCTGAATGTGAAAACAAAAAAGTTAGGGAAAGATTAATTTCATTTTGACATAACTGCATTTAAAAAAAAACCTGCAGGCTATTTTCTCTAAGTGTTTGATATTTGGGGGCTGTTTAATTTTTTGAATAGGGTTTTTCTTATCAATTTCTGCCATGTCCCTTGTAGAAACTTGAAGACAGGTAGTATATAGAGCAGATTGTATAATAGGACTGTCCTTTTGTCCTTCTATGATTAACATAATACAATTTTGTAGAGAATTTTTCCTTGCAATGCTAGGTTGACCTTATTGTAAGCAGTCCTCATTACGTGGGCACGCAGGCTCTAAGTCCCAGTTTTAGAACATTGAAGCTCTGTGGAGGTCCTCACAGTATCACCTGCAAGCGAAGATGAGCTTAGACACAGCCATACACACAGAGTCTCTGGTCCAGATGCAGAAACTTGTTTTAACACCGTTCTCTGCCTGCTACAGGATCTTACTTGCACAAGATACCTATCAGCATAGGCACATTGCTTCTGCACCAGACTTGCTTACGTACACAAAAGCCTTTGTTCACCAGCTAAGCCTAACTCGAACAGCATTTGGCTATAACCTAGTATGAAAACCTACATTTCCTGGCAATTATAGCTTAAACAGCTCAAACCATTGATTACTTGAAAGCCAATAAACACTTAACACTTCTTGCCTTAGTCTTGCATTCTTAAAATGTGGGAGTAACATCACCCTTTCTCTTTCCAATTTGTGAAATTAGAGATGGGGAGGGAAATGTTAATGTTACCTTTGTAAATTAAAAAAAAAAATACTAGATGACCCATTTTAAAAGCTTCTTTCCTGGCAGACACATCTTACCTGTCATAGGAATCTAATTCAGTGGGTTTCCAGCCATTAGCAGGTGTTGTAGGTTATGTTCCACCCATTAAACTTGGAAAAAATTGTCCTGCATGTATTTTGACAAAGGAGGACTGTTCCTCTTGAAGAGACTTGACATTCCATAGTGCTCTTGCTTTAAAATGTTTTCCAGGAAGGAAGATGTGTGGAAATCTTTCTACAGTGGAAGAGCAAGAAAGCAAATGTCACAATACGTTTGCTTTGCCACATGCAAGAGCTTCCCAAAGTAAAACAAAATGAAATCAGAACAGAACTCTAATGTCAAAACCATATAATAACATATAATAATTTTTGTACCACTGTCTTTCAAGTGAATTTCAGGCTATTTTCTTTCTTGCCTGCTCCGCTTACCTGCAACTGATACAGCACCAGCTGATTTCTTGGAGGTAGAACAGAAATCAAATTTATGGAGGTATCCTCATCTTCTGCTCCTGTGTCTTGTAGCTCTGATATTGTTCCTCAAAGGAGGAGGGGGGAATTCCCCTTCAGTTCCCTTGAATTCAGAAGGCAATGACAGAATTTACCAATATGTTCAAGAAATAGCTACATCGTAACATTCAAGAGCCTGAAGGTAAAACTGTCAGCCAAGAGAACTGTCAGGTTTGCTCTTCTGTACTGTCTAGCTGAGAGCAGCAGAGATGAGGAAGGGAACTGAATCATGGCAAGAGTCCAACTCTGACAGCCCTCTTCAAGCTTGTAGAAGGAAACCGCGTGCCACAGTGTAAAGGTGTCCTCACTTGCAGCAGCGTTATGTACACTTGGAGCAACCAGGCTTACCTGCTAATATGAGGCACAACGGTGGTGAGATAAGGAATGAAAAAACGCTGCAAGCTGTAGCATCCGTAGCTCTACTAAGCTGTTGGGAATTGCTAAAGGATATACTATACTATTGGGAGTCCCAGAGGAACCTCTCTAATGTATCAGCATCCAAGTAATATTTCTAAACACTTGCAGCAGCAGACTCAACTCAGCAATAACTGAGAATTATGAGCCCCAGGGTAGAAAGCAATATGTTCTGTTGTTATGGTAAGAAGTAATGGATGCTGTCTCAACTAACTCTTATGCAGCATGATCCAGCTCTTCTGTGCCTGAACCACCCAGCACAGAAGGACAGCCTCTGTGGCTGATTGATGCTCTCACAGAAAGGGTCCTGGCTTTTCTTTCCCTTGCTATCCCAGTTACATCATTTCTGGAGCACCTGCCAGAGAGCTGAGGGCATTCTGGTCTCCTTGATTTGTGTCTCTACCTTGACCTAGCACGTTCTTGTATTCTAGTTTTGCAGATTGAATGGTCTAGGTTTGATCCTGGGACTTCACAGTGATATGAAGAATTATGAGAAAGTAGTGTTTGTATAAAATCACATGTTGTGCTGCTTTGCCTGGATTGTAGTTGCCACACAATATTCATATAGGGATTATGTAAAAAGATACTTATCAGAACAAATTGGATATTCAGGTTTCTGAAGCTTTATTGATCAGCCAGGATAATGTAGATGAAGCATCCAGATTTAAATAAAAAATTAGCTTTGTATTTTCTTATGTTTGTAGAATTTAAGGTAGAAATCAAAAACACTTCCAAATTGGATTTTCAAGCCTAGGAAAAGCCATGTAAGTGAAAATGGTTTTAATTTCGATTGTTTGGCAGGCTGAACAGTAACTGAAAACTATCCATTTCTGAAAGAGGTGAGACTAAAATACTGGAACAGATTTGTCATTATCCTTGTTCGTGTGTGTGACTACACTGAACTACTCTTTGTATAGAAGATAAAAGGCTGTTGATTTGTTCAAGATATTCATTTGAACATTAAAAGAAAATGACAAAAAATGGAAGTGGAAAACCAGCCAAAATACTAGATCTTATGATGAAAGTGTCTGGATGAGGTTCAGTGAACAGGCCACAATTTAAGAGCCAGTGGTAGCTTGGTAAGTGGTAACAGCCATAACAGGTAGCAAACTGCTCCTGCGGTATTTCAATTTTTGTCCAGCTTCTCAAGTTTGAAACAGAGGTAGACCAGTGATTAATGTATAAAAAATCTTATATGAGGCCAAAAATATCTCTTTTATTCCTTTTTAAATGCAAGTTGATTTGCAGTATCCCAAAGTAGCTATATGTATCAGATGTGGATGGTGTGTGTCAGCTTTCCTACAAAAATTAATACGTTCAGTACTTTATTTTATGAATATTTATTTTCTGAGGTTATTTAGAAGTAAAGACCTGTTTTGGATTGAGTAAAAACTTCTGCTAAACAAAGAAAACACGAGCTTTTCATTTCTCCATTTCATATACATGAAAGTTTACTATTGTAATGGAATAAGAAAGGAATAAGAAGTCAAGGAATAAGAAATTGTGATGTGGCCTTTATTTGAGATTATATAAATTTTAAATTAGAGTTTAGACAGTTTACAAAGATTAGGAATTTTTAAGAATAAATCTGTGGCTAAAGCCTCAGACTTAGAGAATATCTTGAGGATAGTTATTGTTATCTAGATAGGCTTCTGTCTCCAGTAATAGGAAATTAGCAAATATCCTACATGTTACAGGATTAGGCCTTTCAGATTATAGGTAGTTTTGATCTCATCTGTAAGGCTGAGTTACAAGTTGCTTCTTTTAAGACTGATCCGTTGATAGTCCTACCCTTTCTAGTTTTGTCTGCAGTACTCTCAGAAAGAAATAACACGTCTTCATAATGTGAAAGAAACTTTAATTGTCCAGCAGCCTGCATTTTGCTGAATGACAGCAGTTAATGAAATAAGGAGGATGTTTGCTTCCTGAGAATGCTGGAGTCCCTGTGCTGTGTGCAAAACCCTCATCCACAGCCTGCGAGATAGCAAGCATCCTTTCACCTGGGAACAGTCAGTTAGTTTCTTCTGAATGATCTTGTGTCATTTGTGCCTATGTGAAAGAGCTAAGACATATACAGTACTTCATGCTTCAGCACCAGCATCTGGATATATTCGGGTGTAAAAACAGTGATGGATTTGCTGATTCCATGGTATTGCTCCCATTAGGGCTCTTACAATAACATCTTTAAAGTAAATCGGCTTGGAAGCAGCAAGATATAAGATTCACCTTAGCCTGACCAACCTATAATCATCATCATCATTTGTCTGTTAAACAATGTTAAGCACAATTCTATTTAAAAAGCAATAATATCAATCCTGATAATGTCCAATTTTTATTGGAAACTATGGAGATGGCAGTATAACATGCTTGTCTGGCTGACAAGCATTTCCCCTGAGTTTATTACAATTTATGATAGACGAAACTTAATTACAGAGGATGTGCCTTTATTGTTAGTTACAATAAGTATATTATTGATAGAGTAAGTATAAGGATTAGAATTTCTCACTGCTGTGTGTAATTGCCCACAGTTTGATGTTGTTGTTATTACTCCTTAATGTGGTGTTTCCTTTGATAGGCAGAATGGTTCTGCAGGTACCAAAATGGCTCAAAGCCAGGCAAGATCCTCCAAGATTAACGATGAAAACTTATTCTGAACACAAAGCACTAGACCAGTGATATAGGGACAGGCACGAGTGCTTCTATTCTCATGTGTTTTTTAGGCTGAACAAACTTATATACTGTGTTTCAGCCTCCTGATCATCTGAGTTGTGCTGCACTCATTCCATTGTGTCAATGTCTGTCTTGTACTAAGAAGCCCAACTCTGGACAAAATATTCCAGATGTAGTCTCACAAGTGCTGGACAAAAGGTAACAATTCTCAGTATATAAGCTGCTATCCCCATTTTGGTATCTATGAAGTTGCAGTGTGTTCTCTTGCTCACCATCCAGGCTGTTGATAAAATTTTTCAGAAATATTTGGCCCAGTGATGAAGTTTTCAGTCCCTGAGAGATGCTGTCAGCTGGAAATAGGCTCTTCCTTTTTGCTTTTCTTATTTCTTTTCTTGTGGCTGTGAATGACTGTGATGAGGACTTGTTCCATCATTTTCCCAGGCGCTGAGGTTCCCCAGAACCTCATTCTTCTTTTTATTTAAGATGGGTTGTATGCCCTTCTCCAGTCATCAGGGAAGTGCCTGATCACTATGCCTTCTCAAAGTCAGCTTCCTCTGGACCTTCAGCTGCATCACATCTGGTTGCATGAACTTGTGTATTGTTCAGTCTTGCCAATGGCCCGTAGAATTATAGAAATATAAGATTTATAGCAAGACAGAAACGTACTGATACAAAATGCTGATGCAAATCAGACTTTATTACTACTTTTTTCTTAAACAGTTGTGCTAAATCAGCCTTATACCAGATGATGCTTTGGGAGATGGTCAAGTGTCCCATAAGACTAAAAAAGAATATTATGCATATGTTTTTGATACCAATATCAATATATTTTATGTCTAGAAAATAACTTTCTCTTACCAGTACCCTATGGTAAAGTTCTGAGCTGGTTTATTCAAGTCTTGTAATGCTGTTGCTGATAGAAATATGTGAATGACTACTCTTTGTAATGGGTAAGATAAATAAAAATTCCTAAGTGACAAACATGAGAAATATAGTTCTTCTGAATTCTTGATCCAGGCTTTTTCATAAGAAAAAAATTCTGCTTGTTTTGAATGGAAGTCTGACTGGTCCAGAGGACTGATAATGATTTTCCAGATTTTTTTCCTTAAATCCTTACATATGGACGAGACCATCAAAGCAGTAACCTTAAGGTTTTTGCTCTCTAAAGACTGATTGATGGTGAACATGAAATAATTTATGGTCTCAGTATATTTACCAGTGGAAGAGATTCATGTCATAAAACTCAACACCCTAGCATATTGAGTATGGAAATTTTGGCTAGAAACTGAGGACTGATACAGCTTGGAAATTAATTATCTTTCGGTATCTAGAGGTTCTTCTGTTAAAACATAAAATGGTAGAAAGGCATCAGTGACACCTTTACCAATCATGAATGTATTTAAAACAGAATAAGCAGCAGAATATTTTTCACTATTTCTTCTGTCCTTAAAAACCATGTTAGTGATGATAAATTCATCCAAATTACAATATCAAAGGGAGAAGATTACACCGGCTGAAAAGGAAGCTAATGAACAAATGACTGTATTCATTGCATGTGTTATTTTTAGAGATGAGAAAGGGATGGTTGAGGCCATTTTTTGCTTGGTTTAGGGTTTTGGGGTTTTTTTCAATTCCTATTATCATGAGGAGACATAAAATTAGATAGAAAAGACAAGAGGTGTATTCTCCCTGTAATACTGCCTGATGTCCATCCTGTATACCAAAAAACTTCATCACTGTATACAAGCTTCCAGCCCTTCCATGATACTTGTAGATGATTTCAGACAGAAATATATATATTTATAAAGTTCATTGTGTGCATCGGTGATGGGTCTGTGTTACGCTTCTGCTGCCATAGAATGTGATTCATTCAGGATATTACAAATTTACTGCTTTGAAAATGGGAAATAGTACTGAATACTCTCTGCTATAAGCCTTAATATACCACGTGCTAAATGACATTGCATTTTAAGTTAATAATGAGATACAGCATAAAAAGGTCAAAGTAGTAAAGAACAAACTCAACATATGCTGTGGCTATCCATTCCTTCTAGATATAGGCTTCCAACAATTCATATTACTGTTACCAAGGCAGAAATCTTTTTTTTTTTTTCTAGGAGATATTCCTGTCATGCTCTGAAAATTATTCCATACAGGCCCAGAAATTGGAAAAGGGTTTAAACAGCAGGCTAATGAAGTTCAGCAATTTGTCAAGGAGGAGACTCAAACACTTCTGGGAGACAATGCAACTTAACTAGGGGAATCGATGATAATGTAAAAAGAATTCTGGGAAGAAACTACAAGTTAGGAAAAGAGAAGTATGTCAAAAACCTGTTAATGGGAGAGGTTTTTTTGTAGTCATAACCTTTTCACTGAGATAGAATATTGGCCAACATTGCTGCTTTGTTCACTGATGAATGTCTCTTGGTTACATCTCCCATCTTCAGGGGATAACTGCAAGAAGAAACAATGTGAGATCTAAGAAGGGATGCACATCTCCAGTCAGTTGTCTTATCATCAGATGTTTCTAATTCTATTCATGCTAGTGCATTAGACAAAAATCTTTCCATGTAACCTACTCATCCAGAGAGCACAGAGTATTGCAGAGGACCATGTAAAAATGAAAATACAGAAAACCCCATACAAGTTCCATGCTGACTTATATTAATTACATTTCTTATGTAAGTAAAACTTACCCACCAATTAGGATTCTCTAAAAAGCTGAAGGACAGGGTAGTTACAATATTTTGAGTCAAAATTAAACAGGAATTGCTTCCAAATTACTGGGATGTTTAGGGATTTATCCAAATTCAAAATGGTTGTGGGATAATGCTTAACAAAGCTAAGTTTCTGCAACATTCTTAGTTATATACAATATTAATATTCATTTCTACATGTATTTTGTTATCAATGTATCTGTTAACAATTTTTATATATGCTTGGTTTGTTTTGTTCAAGTCAAAGCCAATATTCACATTCAGATTCCCTTTAGTTATCAAAAGTTTCAGTCTGCAAATAAATTGCTTTATATCTGAGGTTCGTAGGGGTAGTAGGTATGTACTAAAGATAAATTTACCAGTAAAGCTTAGAAGTCCAGTGTACGATATGGAACTGGTTGTTCTCATATATACCTGTATGAACACGTGCTCTTTTAAAATCCTAAGTGATATTTCACTGTTTGAAATGTCATAGTCCTTCAGATTTTAAGTACCTTTCATTTTTCATGCTGTTCTTTACCAAAGTATAGCATTGTGAGTTGTCGTATTTGGTTATGCTACATTAACTTGTATTAAGAAAGCAGGCTGTTAGAGTAGTAAAGCTGATGCTTGGTGAACAGCCCTACTACCCTTGAAATGACCTTAGTATCTACATGTGTGGCTGATAATTAGCAGGTTAAGTACTTGCATGATAGTTGTTCCCTAGAGGATTTTTTTTTCTTTGAATTATTTGCTGTGTTTCTATCCTGTATCTGATAGCTTGGGATTGTAAAGACACTTCCCAGCCTTCCTTCATATACTGCATTCAAACTTACCTTATAATACTGCATAAAACAATGTAATAAAAAGCATGGGTGTATATTCACGAATAATTCAGTTAGGAACTGAATATTAATTAACTTGAGCCACAGCTGCTTCATTATCATCCCTTGCCAATTTCAAAATAAGCATGCAGAGTGAGAATATACATTTCTGTCTGTTCTAAAGGCTCAAATGCTTAAAAAAATGCATTAAGACATCAGTACTCAATGGCTTCCAGACATCTCGGTACCCCATTCAAAATGTTATTTACTGTTTCTCTCACTTTCATACAGAGCTACAGTATTTTGGGGAATTCATACACATTGCTGCTTATGTTGCTAGAAGTTAAGATGTTTCCAGAGAGATTTTTAATTTTTATTATGCTTCTTTGTCCCCATGACAGGGAGACAGGCAATTTCTGTCTTCTGCTTAGGCCAATCTAATCTTCTTACTTCATGCATATCAGAGATTTTGTATATGTCCTAAAGCCATTAACTGGGGATGTTTCATTTTTAAATTCTGGCATACATGTTTAAGAGGTAATGCAAGGTTCAAACTGTGGAATATACTATGAAACAAGAACCTAATTGCTTGCCTGGTTTGATTTTAATGCATTTATGTCTGTAATTTCATGAGGCTAACAGGGCACCATAGTACCCTTTTCTCTGCTTACTCTATATACCAGTATTAAATGCAGTTTTCCTGATTATTAGTAGACCAAGAGCTAAAGTGAGAGTAACTTCCTCTTTTTATAGCCTTTGTAGTATCCAATGGTTTTGTCTTGCAAACATAAGTAAGAACTTACTGCTAACTGATAACACCTTTCTGAGAGAAATAACCCCAAAACCAGCAGATGCTGATGCTCTCAGTTGATGCACTTTATATCCAACTAGAACAGCAGCAGTAGGGCTTGCTGATTCAGCTTCCACAGCTTATCTCAAGGCAGCTATCAGAGATCATTACTCCTGAAACAGTTCACTCTCCCATTTAAAGTGATCAATTGACTTCATGAAGGAGCGCTGAACTTTGTCATTTTTTTCAGGTAGGCTTGCCTTTCAAAACAAAAAGAAAGATTAATGAGTTAATAAAATAAGATGAAATACTCAAAGACTTCATGTACAGAATAGAAAGAAAAGGGCTACAAAAACCTATCAATTCTATTGTAAGTCATGCTTAACTATTGCTAGATATTCTAACAGAGAATAATGGGTTTAACCTGTCATAGACATGAATGAAATGTTGCTGATGCACTTGAAGGTGGAGTGTACCTACCTTTTCATTGTTACCCTCATACGTAGATCTGAAACCAGCTGTGAGAGCTGATGACTTAGACAAATCCTGTTGAGGGCAGCCCTCTGTAAATTTATTTATATTCCTTTCCAAACATGTCTGAGCTGCCACAAAGAGCAGGAGGTTATCCAGAATAAGCTCTGGTTTAGCTTGTGTCCTTAGCTATAAATTCTCTAGTTCACCTGCTGCTCTATAGAGAGCTGAGGTCCAACAGAGGGGATGGAAAGGGAACTTCCTAGAAAGGGGCAGCGAGAGAAGCACTCCAAGGCAGCCACTACAACATACATCCAAAGGTATTTCCATGAAACAGAGCCCTTAGTGTAGCAGTGCTCAGCCTCTACATTCAACATTACTAGGTATCCTGTCTTCCCTATTTTCTCCACCATCCCAACAGATTGCTCTTTCTGACCCGTGTCAGCTACTGCTTGCTTTAGTTTCTTTGAAAACACACGGCTTTAACACATCTGTCACATTTTTGAAACACATTGTGACATTGCACAGTATCCAAGAATCCATGAAATGAAAGGTAACGAGGTGCTTTAGTATAATGTATTTTCCTATAATTGAGACAAATTATGACTGGTTGTGTTCTCACTCTCTGCATCTACCTGAGAGGAAGTTGTAGTGAGGTAGATTTTGGTTTCTTTTCCTATAAAACAGGTGATAGGATGAGTCTCACAAATGAGTGATTCAAATAGCTTAAAGCATCACTGTCAGGGGCAGTAACAAAAGTAGTTTTATTGAAATATGCTGATGTAATAAGTGTGGCTTAAAGTATGATGACAAGGTTTCCTCTGTTACTGCACTGCAGTCATTTGAACAATGATCCAAAATGACCAATGCCGAGTCAAAGATACTAAGACAAAATCAAAGTTACAATAAAACAAAGTTATAAGCAGTAACCCAAGATCTGCCATTGGTGAAAGATCTCTGCCTCCAAGAGCACCCTTGAGAGGTGTCCCAGTTAAAGGCTAGACCGTCACCATGCAGCCAGGCTGCTTAGCAGGGAAAGCTCAAAGAAGGCTCACTTAGGCTGCTGTATTTATGGAATGAAGTGGCTGGCTTGCTTTCAAATGATATGCCATGAAAAAAGTATGCATGAGACTCCTTGTATTCACAACTTTCTTTGTTTCTTGATAAATGACTCTTGAAAAAGCCACCTACTATTCATGTGTTGATCACATTATCAGTGTTCCAGGCTCAAATGCATTGATGTTCACTGTGTCGCTCTGCTCCTTTGTAGGTTTTGAGACAAGAGGTTGGAACTAGACAAGTTTTTAACCTGTTTATGGTATAGGCTTTTACTTCTTGTGGAGCCTGCATCAAGCTACTGCTAGTTTGGATGAAGAGCCAAGTTCATCCATTGCAGAGAGAAAATGGCTTCAAGTATCTTCAAGGGAAGTTTAGGTTGAATATTAGGAAAAATTTCTTCACCAAAATGGTTATCAAGAGCTTGAACAGGCTTCTAGGGAAATGGTTGAGTCACTGTCCCTGGAAGTATTTAAAAGATGTGTAGACATGGCCCTTAAGGACATGAGTTAGTGTATGGACTTGGCACTGTTAGGTTTGCAGTTGGACTTGGTGATCTTACAGGTCTTTTCCAACATAAAAGATTCTATGATAAAAGAAACATCCTAGTCTAGGCAAGTAATTGGTTTGGATATGCAGAAGGAGAAATTCTTTTCTGGTTTATCAGCAGAGATTTGTGTGATTCTGTGAAACATCAACATTCAGGCAGTATGTTGGTTTTTCTTGTACTGTAATGTTTTAATACTCCCAAAATGTTTTTTATTGCTATCCTCACAATTGAATGCAATTCATAGAAACTTAGTAAAATCTTCATGAGGGACTGAAGCTATTTCAGGGTTCACAGACAGGACAATGCTAAGCAGAGTTCCTTAATTCAGCATTTACTCTCTGAATACCAGTGAGGAAAAAGGCAACATTTTGTTTTCTCCTTGAATTGTAACTGCTGTTTAGATGTGGATGATTTTGATACCAGGATCTTTTTTAAAATATATACATAATTTCAGGAGAAGGAGGTAATATGAAAAAAAAAAAAATCAAAATCACTGTCTTGTCCTGACCTGTGGTCATATCCCCTGGTGTTTCATAATTCAGTAGTTGTGGAATAATTTTTCTACAGTGATCTGACTTATTTTCTAAAGAATGTGAATTACTTACTAAAGAATGTGTAGGAAGGGGGGTGAAATTATCATATATTGTTTCTTTATGTAGAACTATGTCTGAATTTCAAATAGATAACAGTGTATTCATTCTTTTTTTCTTTTAATTGATATTCATTCTAGACAGCAGTGTCATTGTTTGTAAATGATGTCACCCAACAAATCATGTGGGTGCCTCATTCAGTAAAACAGCAGTCTAGGAGCCATGAACGTATTACTAAAAAGGGCTTAAATTCTGGACATATAGATATTGCCAAAACATATGGGTCTAGTCATCTGAACATGGCACTGCTGAAGTGATTGGTCACATTGTGCAGACCAGATATTTCTATAGCTAAATCACTGAGTGCTCTGAGGGGGTCAATTTTTTGTTTTTCTCTTTTTAATATGGAAGTAACAATAATAAAAGATGATATTCAGAAGAAATATTTTCTTTCCTGCTGAAATTCATTTATCTACCCTTCTTTATTTCTTTCCTCAGCAACTGCTTTACAGTTTCATTTATCTTGTTTTGTTATTTGAACCCAAATGAGACATGGATGCAATGAAAACATAATTTATTGCTTACGATAAACTTGAGCTAATAAAAGCTTTTAGGCCATCATGAAAGAGAAAACTTAGAGATAAGAAGGTTGAGGTAACATTGCCACTATTTGTGTTAGGGAAGTAGCTCAAATGAGATCGTGTCCCTCTTACAATATTTTATTTAAAAAACAACGAGAAGTAATAGACTGCCCTATCTGAAGAGTTTGTGCTCTAACTGAAATAAGTATAAGCAAGAAAAAGAGCCCGTTTTATGGATAAGGAACCAAGAACAAAGAAAATTAACTCCTTGATTCAGCATCTATATGAGCACATTTCCTTTTAGAGGGAGTAGTTTCATTTCAGTTCACTGGTGTATTCAGTGTGATATATACTAGCTGAACATCCAACCAAAGGAGTACTTAGAATCATAGAATCTTAGAATCACCAGGTTGGAAGAGACCCATTGGATCATCGAGTCCAACCATTCCTATCAAACACTAAACCATGTCCCTCAGGACCTCATCTACCCATGCCTTAAACACCTCCAGGGAAGGCAAATCAACCACCTCCCTGGGCAGCCTATTCCAATGCCCAATGACCCTTTCAGTGAAAAACTTCCTCCTAAACTTGTATCACTTTATCTAGTCCTTGAAGAATAACATCCTCCTTCAGCTGCATTTTGCTATGCAAATGGAACACAGTAGATTTTAAACATAGAAGTGAAGTTTTATCAGTTGGCCACATATTTTCCATAGATAACTCCATGGTCCAACACCAATATGCAAATCTGGTTGAATGGAGTGGATTTATACTGTAGCTTCCATCTGAACCATTCATTGAAATATAAGTGCTTGAAATAGATCTTGTGTGTAATGTGTAAGTTGTTTGCAATTACACACATTCTCTCTTGTCTATGCTGCTCATGTCTATGAAGCTAATGAGGAAAAAGAACTGGTCAGCTGCTCTTCCCTAACCTAAGACAATGTATTTTAGTGGATCTTTAGTGCTTGCAAAAAATTTAAAATAGGGTTAGAGCAAAATCAGAGTATTATAAATTGTTGTTTATGTAGCACAGTGGTTAGAAATGCATATATGCTTATGTGAGGTTAATGTCACATCATTCTAGCTCTGAAGAGATTTTACTGAAGTATAGCCCTTTCTGACACTTTTTAAGGTATTAGTTTCTTTCTTTTTCAAATAGTTCATGGTTATAAACTTGTAATGAATGTCCCTGGCTAGTGTCTTGTCTGTATTCTTTGCCCCTTTCTTTTCTTCCAGTGTCCCTTCACAATCTGTTTGGGTTAGATATCAGGTGGGCTATGCCATCATGTCAATTAATTGCATTGGAAAGGCTGCCAATACAATCTTCTACTGTTCATTTTTCATTAGCATGAAACATCCCATTTCTGTGCAAGTGTCAGAAACTGTTTATGCTTGCATCTCTGGATTGCTACAAAAATTTGTAGGCTCAGTATGTAATCATAAGCGACTAGAATATTTCTAGTCTTACTGGAAGATGCCTGAATTTAAGGCAATCGTTTTGTAGGGAAGCAAAAATATGCACAAGCTAAGCAAATCTGAACTACATTAACTCTATTTTTAGAAGTTTTGTTGACAGGGTTTTATGATTTGATAACATAACAGCCCCGTGCTGGTTTCTGATTGTTCTGTATTCAAGAACAGTGATTATAAACAAGCAAAAGTTTCTTGTAAACACACAAATATAGATTCTATTTTTCACCTTTAGCATTTCACATATAATTTCATGTAATTCCCATCTCATATAATCGTGTTATGCTCTGATAGCAATTCAGTATTATTATATTAAATATATTTTTATTAGTATGAATCATGTATTGGTTTCTTACTTTGGTTCCTTTTTTATATGGAGCAGCCTATACTT
>WAAB01009322.1:203458-215612 GCA_013389865.1 Piaya cayana
TAATTTCATGTAATTCCCATCTCATATAATCATGTTATGCTCTGATAGCAATTCAGTATTATTATATTAAATATATTTTTATTAGTATGAATCATGTGTTGGTTTCTTACTTTGGTTCCTTTTTTATATGGAGCAGCCTATACTTCCAAGAGCCACATTGTTGCAAAAATAAGCATCTTTTATGTCTTCATTGAATTACAAATTAAGAATACACAAACTAATGACTGCAATTGTGGCTGTTGCCTCTTAAAAGGTACTCGTATGTTTAAGTACCAGTTGTAAAGAATAAGCAATGGTATAAGAGTCTCAGTTGTTCTTTTAAGAAAAAAAAAGAAACTTCCATAGTGAAAGGACTTAAAAAATAGATTCCTAAGGGGCAGGTAATACAAATCTGACACACCAAAAAAAAAAAAAGAGATTAACCTCATAGTTCAGGAACCACATGTAGGAGAGGAGAGACAAAGCGATTATTAGAACATTTTTGAACTCATCACAGTGAGACAAGGCTCAACTTGACCACTTCACTGAGTATGAGTGGACACATGTTCTAACTAAGATATTTTCTTACCCTTAGTCAGAAAATGTCAGCATGTGCCAGCCCACACCACTTTACCTGTGGTGCAGTTTTTAGCTAATAAAAATGTCACTGTGCTTGAGCACCCACCCTATTAAGCCAGACCTGGCTCCCTCTTCCCAAAGATCAGGTAAGTGCTGAAAGGAACCCAATTTTCTCAGCAGAAAGTGTGGAAGCAAAAATGACAAATAGCCTCAATGATCAGGAGAAGTTTAGATAGGATGTCAAGAAAAATTTCTTTACTGAAAGGGTTATCAAACACTGGAACAGACTGCCCAGGGAGGTGCTCAAGTCACCGTCCCTGAAGGTGTTTAAAAGGAGTATAGATGAGGTGCATGGGACCATAATTTAGTAGTAGACAGGTATGGTTGGAGTTGATCATCTTGAAGGTCTTTTCCAATCGAATGATTCTATGAATCTATGAGAATGATCTGTGGGATTGCTTTCAATGTTGGCAGTTTTGTATGCAGCTGTGTGTTAACTCAGATGGGAATTATTTTGAAGGTGATCACAGCTGATTTTCATAATTTGTTAAATAAAACAGGCACAGTCTCAGGGGGTTTTGTGTCAGAATTCATAAAATGCTAGATTAAACCAGTCAAGTCATGGCCATCAATTTAGGATTGCAGAACCCTACTTAAATATGGTTTCTAAAGGTGTTTTCAGTTAAGAATCTCTTTAAGCATTCTTTTGCATAGCTTCTAGAGATGGCAGGACAGAAAGTCTTCCTAAAATTTAAAAAATAGTGTGATATCAAGTTATGTCTTTTATTGCAAGTTTACAGTGTTGTTTATGTTCTGTAACTAGAACAAAAAGAAGAAAATCAAAAGAATCATAGAATACCCTGGTTGGAAGAGAACCAGCTCTTCTTTCGTATCACCCATACTGCATGCATTGCTGTAAATGCACTTCAGCTGAGCTACCGAGCCTTCAGTCCTCCTAGAAGGGTTTGTTCCCAATTGCCTGGTAACTGGAGTAGCTAGCACCAGTATGTTTGTATCCCCTTATCACCCCCAGGTGTGTTCTCCCCGTAACCCCATGGAAGATACTGAGAATGCAACCAGTGCAAGCAGAATGCATTTCCAAGGTGACCAGATTTTATCCGTGTTGTTTTTATTTTCTCCATGTTCCTGTGATTCAGATTGAGTCACTGGTGAAGTGTAGATTACATGAGTAATGAGGGGCACTGAGGCTGGATCACACTGCTGGACTCTGCAGTGTGGGTACTTTGGAGAGAAAAAGTCTCTGATACAAACAGCAAATGTAGCCTTCCAGGGGGCTCTCTGCAGCCTCAGGCTTTATTCCAGGAGCTATGTTGTTTTCTCAGTGGGACTACTCAGCTATACTCATCCAGCAAGATAGTTCTATGTGCTCTTAACATTTAGACTACAACTAATGTTGTTCGACTGTGTTAGTATGCACTTTCCAGTTGAGAACTCTGAAGAAAGAAGAAATTAGATTGAAATTTCCATACCATTACACCAGAAGTAATTTTTAGAAGTGGTGAAAAGAAACAATGGATGGTATTAGAAACTGCTGTGCTTCAGATAAAGCAAAGGTACTTACTATATTCATTATTGAGTTTGGAACCATTTGCTTATGCAGCTTCTTCTCTATTAGTGGCATCAACTGGGGTAGAGGGTCAGTTAATTAGGGACAACAGCTAAGATTAATGTTCAGGGAGCTCCATGAAACCTGTTGTGGAGAAATGAAGATGATTCTATGGGAAATAGTGTAAGAGCATATTGAATTTAAGATGATTTGTTTAGACCTAGTGCAGAATGCTTTTTGGTTGAAAGAGTTTATAATGAGATTAACATATACAATTTTCCTTAGGACTTTTTCTTAATGACACTGTGCTGCTATGGTTCAAGATGTTTACAGAAGGGATATAGTTGTGTTATATAATTATTCACACAGAGAAAAAAATTAGATTTAAACATACACACATATAGTTTTAGCAAACCCAAATTTCTAATGGAGATTTATCCCCCTGGGGTAAAAATTATTAGGATTCAATCTTGTAAGCATGTGTTCACCTGCTTAATTTTGTTCCTTCGAGTCACTGTATTGAAGTGGCATTTATTGTCTTAAAGTACATCTTTCTGTGATGACAACATCCTGGCATAAAGGGACAAGAGCCCTATCAATCACTTAAATCATCAAGTAGAAAAGAGAGCAGTATCATGAGAGTTTGGATTAAAGACTGATTTAACCCCAAAACGTACTTGTCTGTAATTTTTTTTTAATTGAAATTGAGAAATAACTTGATCTATGCGATAGAGGGTGAAAGAACAAATATTCAAGAATTCTACTACTTTTTCAGAGGAACATAGAGCTTTAAAAGTGTGCTTCCAACTTCTGAATTTCAGGACACTTTCTGCATTGTTACTTTGTCAGCGTGGATCTTCATACTTCTGAATGTTGAGACTAGTACCATAAATTGGGTTCAGGCTATCTGACTAAGCAGCAAATGCAACTCACTTTGCAAAACTGTATTTAAGAAACCTTAGGTTGCAGGCTGAACTGCTATGTTTTAGCAAAAGGCAACATGTCCTTATAAATATTTGTATAAAATTCTGACAGTGTACATTTTCTGAATAAAAATAATTGCGTATTTTCTTTAACTTAGCTGAAAGTCTCTGTGCTTAATTAGTACTCTGTCTCTGGTTTCTCTCCCATTTCAGACCTCATGCACACAAGAGCAAACTCCTATATATTCTGCTTTTCCTCACAAATCTGCATCTGATGAACCTTCTTACTGAAAGAGAGGACTGGGCGGTTGTGGTGTAAGACACTAAGGAATGCAAGCAAATTATAGACAATTACTCGTTAAGGATTTAAGGGAAATGCTCTTGATGAGCAAACAAGCAGCAAAAATACAGCTTTTCTCTGGATTTACTTTTTTTAAGCCTTGCAAAATTATTTGAAAGATCAGCCGGATATTGTCTAGTGTGTCTTAAGGAGATAGAAGTCGTGGATATTTGTAAGTATTAGAACTTAAGAAAGGTCTCAATGCTCTTAGGGACAAGATCTGGTCCTTGTGATCCAGGAGGTGGTTGATTCGCCTTCCCTGGGGGTGTTTAAGTTACGAGTACATGAGGTCCTGAGGGACATGGTTTAGTGTTTTGTGGGAGTGGTTGGACTCGATGATCCAGTGGGTCTCTTCCAACCCGGTGATTCTGTGATTCTGTGAATTCTTCCTAATACAAGGGGAGGTCTTGAAACCACTCATGGTGATAGATGGCTCAGCAGCTTCCAGGATCTTATATGTCAAGTGTAATTGGTTGCAATGATATGGGACAAACATGCATACATTAATCTTACCATATGTAAATATTTTTCTTTTCTTTAACTTATATTCCTGAGGGTTAAGAGTAGGATTTAAAGTTGAAGAGTAGATAACATGAAGGACTGAAAATGCAAATTAGAATAATGTGATTGGTAGGCAGGCCCTGCTCCAGGAGGACTGTGCAGATTTCTAGTGTAGATTTGAAAGGCTTGCTTTAAAGAGGCACTTGCAGGCACGGGGTTGCTTCTGAGTGGATGTGGTTCTTATAGCTGCACTTTGAATTACATGACTGAGAACAAGCATCTGGTTATTAATCTACCCTACCATTTCTGAACACAACATTTATTAAAAAAGGCAAAACAAAATGTATAAATTAGGGCCTTGAGAGACAGTTAAATAGAGATACAAAGAGACTTTTGAAGGCATTCAAATTCCTGGCATGACTCTGATAAGAGGCAAACCATTAAGGACCAGAATTGCAATTGAATGAGTTTTTGTAGCATGGCCAAGGAAAACACTACATAACCATCCTTACAGATTCTTAAACAAAGCCCAGTTGATGATTTTCTATTACTTAAAAGAAAGTAAATTAATGGATGTACTTTGCCTATCTTGTACAGACAGACACATAGCAACTGTGTATTGATATTAACTTGGTCCCAGATGGGAGGCTTTGTTAGGAGTTCTTCATATGTATTAACGAGACTGACTGCTGGAAGAGTCACTGAACCAGTAAATTCAAGTCTCATTTGGGAAACCAAATAAAGAAAGAATTATTTCTATTATCAGGACATTTTTCTAGCTGAGAAACAAACTTTATTTGATGTAGAATCCCACATAATAATGTTCTGTTATTGTCATATACCAAAGATGCTGACATAGTATCTATTTTTTTCATACTGCAGGATTGTGCAGGAGTTTAAAATAGAGCTGCCAGCATCAAAACTTGCAAAGATTGTTTCCTTTGAGGATATAATTTTATTCTGTTCATCTATGCCATGACAACAAATGTATCCGTGGCATGGCGGCAGGTGACTTTGGGGTTTTTTGGTAGCTGGGATTTTTTTGGTTGCTTTTTGTTGTTGTTGCTGGTTTGTTTGGGTTATTCTTGATGAGGTAGTTTGACATATTTTATAAACGCTGATTTAGAGGATGGAAACAAGGATATGTGGATACTGAGACAGCATACACCAACGAACAGTAATGCTGCTTGCCTACTCTTTGGAAACTGGAAAGCATAGATATTATGCAAGTGTTTTAGATATGACCTGGAGAATTTTTTGGAGTATAAGGATGGGAAGCTGACCAATCCGTTTCCATGATTACTTGAGTCAAAAAGCAGTCTTCTCTGCTTGCAAAAATGCTTCCTTTTCTGAGATGAATACAGGCAAGAAGAGAAGAGGGGTGAATTTGGATTTTTTAATCATTAAGAAGAAAAAATGTCAATTGGATTGAATTACTGTATGCATTTGAGAGGATTTTGACCCAATGATGACTTGAAATGTTGAAATTGATCTACATATTTTTGAAAAGTAAAATATTAGGTGTAGAATTTTTCTGATTTTGAATGACTAAGGAGAATTTGTTGATAGATGGGACAAGCTACTTAGGATGTTCTGTCACTATTCCAGCCAGTGTGCTTCCAGGGGTTACTAAGCAAACAGGCTTCTCTTGCCCATCCCAATACAGAGCATGGATGTGTCTCCACCTGAGTACTTGACATGCAGATTTTTGGGAGATGGTGCTCAGTATTTTATTCCAGTTCATATGGATACAAGAATAAATAACTTCTTAACATGAGGTTTCCTTCAGACTTACCTACAGACCTGTATATATGACACTATTGGATCAAATAAATGTTTTAAAATAAGTTATTTTCATGGCTTTTGTGAAAGCAAAAAAAAGTGGAAAAGGAAAAAAAAATGTCAACAAGCCAATACAGCTAGTAAGCCATGATATCCTTTCTCCAAAACTTATATAGCACTACGGATTTCATAGGCAAAGTTACTCATAACATTTTGTTTTCCTAGTAGAATGATTCTGAATAATTCTTTTTTTCCTGTAATTTCCTTAATTTTCTTGACATTTCTAATGTTGTGGTTTCTTCTCTGCCAACCAATTTTAATACAGAAATCAATTTGTTGGTTTCCATATCACCGACTTCCAGTCCACAGAGAAGTGGCTTTCTGGGAACTAGAAATGAATTCACAAGATCATGTTATGCTTTCCTGTCCGTTGTCCCGGGAAGAGCTTAATCTCCTGTCTGGTCTGCCCTTAAGGACACTGTTCTGAAATGAGACAAATTTCACATCGCTCTATAAAACTAAAATTCTTGTTTATATGAGAAAGGAATCAAAAGCTAATTTCTTCCACCTATGGAATGATGATTTTTTTAATTATTGTTTGTTCATTTTCATCACTGCTATGATAGAGATAAATGAATTTCAGGGTTATTTTTTTCATTTGTGTTAGAAAATGGAATATTCATAAAATTATCTACAAAAATGTCCTAGGATTTTTGTTGGGAGAAACACAACGGGTGAGGGAGAGAAGGACATCTTGGTTGCATGCACGTGAAGGAAACATTATCCACCAAAGCTGATATCTGGCTAATAATTCAGAAGCAACCCCCGAAAAATCCCTCGCTTTTATGATAACTCAAAATTTTCCAGTGAACTGCGAAATCTTTCATATCAATGCGTGGCATTATGCTAATCAGCTCCTTCTTCTTTGAGCAACTAATGTAGTACGCTCTGCCGGGAAAGACTGAAAAGACTCCCAAGGCAATGGTAAACATTACTGGAATTATATTATGAATGATCTAGGACTTAAAATTGTGTCTTCTGTGCTTCTGTGAAGCGTTATCTCTGACTATGCTTCAAGCCAGAGCTGCATTAAAGATGCAACGGGGAGATGCAGCAGACTTCAATGAATTCTGTAGGGAAAGCGAGCAGGGAACAGACTTGTCACATACAGTAATATAATTGGATGCCTCCAAAGTTATCAGAGAGGGGATACTTCTTCATATAGCACTTAACTTACATGTGAAAAGCGTTGCCATGGGAAGACTTAGAAGCCAAAATTATAAGTAAAATCAAAGTAAGAGATTAGGCAGATTAGTGTGGGATAGATCACTCAGAAACTATAAGTTAGTCAAGGAACAATCTCCAGTTGCAGATGTCCCTAAAGTTGAAGTCTGTCACCTAAGACATCAAGTGAAATGAAGGATCACTGTGCTTATACATATTTATTTTCCCCTAACAACCATCGTGTTAGAGAATAATCCGAAACANAGCAGACTTCAATGAATTCTGTAGGGAAAGCGAGCAGGGAACAGACTTGTCACATACAGTAATATAATTGGATGCCTCCAAAGTTATCAGAGAGGGGATACTTCTTCATATAGCACTTAACTTACATGTGAAAAGCGTTGCCATGGGAAGACTTAGAAGCCAAAATTATAAGTAAAATCAAAGTAAGAGATTAGGCAGATTAGTGTGGGATAGATCACTCAGAAACTATAAGTTAGTCAAGGAACAATCTCCAGTTGCAGATGTCCCTAAAGTTGAAGTCTGTCACCTAAGACATCAAGTGAAATGAAGGATCACTGTGCTTATACATATTTATTTTCCCCTAACAGCCATTGTGTTAGAGAATAATCCGAAACAAAACTTTTATTTTATAGCACAATTCTTGTTCTCTTAAGTGGATATGTTTCCATGCTGGTCCTGTACTACCCACACGTGTAACACTTAGAAAGTAAGATGTGATGTTATTATAAAATGCATTGAGAAATAATTAAAGGCAGACAATTGAACGTTTGTGTCTGATACCAATGTGAAGCAATATTTTAGAAGTTTAATTACACTAAAAAAACAAAATACAAGGTCCAACACAAAAAATACCTGAGGCTGTGCCTGTAGCTTTTTTTATTTAACCAATTAAGAAAATCAACTGCAATTACCTTCAAAATTAGTCCCTTCAGAGCTGACAAAAAAACTGCGTGTAAAGCTGCCAACTTTCAAAGCAATTTTGCAGATCATTTTCTGAAAGGCTGTTGAGAATCTCTGTTGGTTTTCAGTTTATATCTTGTATTGAGAAAAAAATGGGTTCCCTTCAGCACCTACCTGATCTTCGGGATATCTTTACCATCAGCCTCAGTCAGTAATCGAAAAGTTTCAACCCAAAATCTACTTAGTGTATTCATAATCTAACTGTATAACATTTTTATACAAAGTTTAATTTTGATGAACAAGAAAGTTTTAATTAACTTGGAAAGGAAACGTTAACTGAAGCAAAGCTGAGGTTGATATTCTTATTTAGGGTCACTAACCATCTGAACCTATGTTTAGTCTGTGAATTTACTGACTGCAGTTACACTTTGCAGTCATCATAGGAGAAACTAACAGATTCTGTCTGCTTATGTAAATAGAGATTGTGATTTATGTTGTGGGTTGGGTNTTTTCATGCTGGTCCTGTACTATCCACACGTGTAACACTTAGAAAGTAAGATGTGATGTTATTATAAAACGCATTGAAAAATAATTAAAGGCAGACAATTGAACATTTGTGTCTGATACCAATGTGAAGCAATATTTTAGAAGTTTAATTACACTAAAAAAACAAAATACAAGGTCCAACACAAAAAATACCTGAGGCTGTGCCTGTAGCTTTTTTTATTTAACCAATTAAGAAAATCAACTGCAATTACCTTCAAAATTAGTCCCTTCAGAGCTGACAAAAAAACTGCGTGTAAAGCTGCCAACTTTCAAAGCAATTTTGCAGATCATTTTCTGAAAGGCTGTTGAGAATCTCTGTTGGTTTTCAGTTTATATCTTGTATTGAGAAAAAAATGGGTTCCCTTCAGCACCTACCTGATCTTCGGGATATCTTTACCATCAGCCTCAGTCAGTAATCGAAAAGTTTCAACCCAAAATCTACTTAGTGTATTCATAATCTAACTGTATAACATTTTTATACAAAGTTTAATTTTGATGAACAAGAAAGTTTTAATTAACTTGGAAAGGAAACGTTAACTGAAGCAAAGCTGAGGTTGATATTCTTATTTAGGGTCACTAACCATCTGAACCTATGTTTAGTCTGTGAATTTACTGACTGCAGTTACACTTTGCAGTCATCATAGGAGAAACTAACAGATTCTGTCTGCTTATGTAAATAGAGATTGTGATTTATGTTGTGGGTTGGGTTTTTTTTATAAAGTACAAATCTTAACTTTGAAATGATGGGGTGGAAAGGTGCAGGAGGAGGAGTGGAGGAA
Source organism: Piaya cayana (assembly GCA_013389865.1). NCBI lineage: Eukaryota > Metazoa > Chordata > Aves > Cuculiformes > Coccyzidae > Piaya > Piaya cayana. Next base: position 212,603 of record WAAB01009322.1, read on the forward strand.
GAAGAAAAGGAAGTTTTCTCCTGATTCTACACATGTCCAAATACTGACAGCATAGTCTAGTTGCAAGAAAGTAATAAGGATGTTTTAATACTTAGCTACAATGCCGCAACTGTAAAAACAACAGTAATATGAAAAGAACATAAATTGGCATGCACTTTTGCAAAATACTTTAAACTACAAAGAATCTGATCTGTCACCTGCCAGTCACAGTATGAATCTAGATCATAATGATAGACCATATTCATCCCCACTCACTATGTCATCTTTTTAATTGCTGTCTTTGTTCTTTCTCAGCATTTGGCTGTCACATCTTTAAGAAAAATGGTCCAACTGTTTTGCCAATTGCTCTAAGAAATAAGTTGTTCTCGACATATGGAGGTTTTCACAAACAATATGCTTTCGGTCTTCTGTGCTTTCAATTTCTCCATAGAAGATTGGTAAAGCTAGTGTGAGATTAACTAAAAGTGCTGCTGTCCATATAAACAGAGGTTGCAAAGACTCCTGCTGTACAGGAGGTTGTTATGGAGAAGGATTTATTGCACATCCTGCTTTAAATGATCTTTCTGTAGTTTAGTAGCAAAGAAATAAGAACAACTAGACTGAAAGGAAAGGTTTGAGAATGATGAAATGCTGTTAGTAAAGCTGAATTTCAGATTTGTGCTATATACCATATCGCTTAAGGGTAAGTAAAATAGGTAAAAATAGAAACCAGAGTTCACATCAAAAGCTCATGCTTCTGTGTTTAAATTGGTCCTTATGAGGCAGGGAACAGAAAGCTTTTTGAGAATACACTAATATCCCATGTTTTCATGTGCTGTTGTTCTGATACCTTTTTCTGATGTCTTTTGGTTCCAATACATCTGAAAAAAATAGTGCCTGATTAGAAAAGTTATGTGAAGTTAAAAATATGAAAGAGAGAAGTTAAAAATATGAAAGACACTTTGATTAAAGTCAAGACTGAAATAACAAATTCTTCAGTTGCAACTGAATTGAGCAAGAATGTCTTGAGGAAAAGCCATTGTGGTGTGTACTGCAAACCAGTTATGGCAGAATTGAAAGGTGGCTTTCTAATGGCAGGGTGGGACAGGATGACTGATGGTGTTATGAAGTGGCTTGAAGCCTTCAGGTTATCACTAGGTGGACAGTCTTTTCCATCAATAGCTGTAAAGAAAATAATCAATTGGAAGGTTGGGAAGTATTTTTGTGTTGAGACTGACTCACTATATAAAATGACTGTAGGGAACAAAGAGTGTAATGACACGTCTGTGTTGTAGAAAAGCATCTAGTAAAGCAAGAGTCTAACAACCCTCACCCAAAAGCTTTTAGAGTACAAAACCAATCAAGTTAAGAGAATAATATTTCAGCCTTAGTACCCTGGGTCTCTTCTCATTCTTGTTCCCAGACAAGATTTACAATTCACTTCAGCCTCCTTGCTTAGTCATTCTCATGAAATATGTTGTAAACCACATCTCTCCCCGTGTAAGTCAGAAGAAACTCTTCTAGTCAGTAGAGCTAAGATCAGATGGTAAGCTTAGGTGAGAGAAAAGTTGACTATCACTGAATTTTGATGCTGAAACTTGATATTGCTCTTCTTCCTCCATCTTTGACTGAATGATATTATTTGCTCACAGGCTCTGAAGTTGATTCAAAGGGGGAAACTGATAACACTGCACTTGTTCTAGCTTCAGATTTGTGACTGAGAGCAAAAGTGTGCAGGAATCAATCAGGCTAAAGGAGGAAGAGTTCTATGAGTCACATGCAGTGGTAAGTAGACATCCTTTGCGTGCTTCAGAAGACATAAAATGCAGCTGAAGTGGAAGGAAGAAGGATAAGTGAGCCATCCAAGTGACTATGAATAAAAAATAATTTGTATGTGTGCGCACAATGTTATTTTTAATAGGAAGGTTGAGAATCAGTTATTTCAACTATCAGTTCTGACCAAGAGCAGAGCAGGATACCTACTGTGTGGTGTAAAACATACCTTTCTTTTACTTTCATGTGCACTGTAATCTTAATTTCTTTGAATTTCCTTATAGAATCACTCTTAGAAGGAAAAGACATGATGCAGAAAACACACATATTTCTTCAGCCTATAGCCTGAACTTTTCAAGCATAGAGAATGCATGGGGAGGATGTACGAAGTGGTTTGGGGAGGGGGTTGAATATGAAAGGAACTCATGACAGCTAGAGAAAACATCTACAATGAAGCAGACCTGTTCTTCAGTGTGAAGTTCTATTTTGACCATGCAAGCTCCAATACATACATTGAATTTGCAATGCCACATACATGTTTTTACATCACAAAAAGCCTTCTTTGAAGACCAGTTCTTGCCAGGAACTCAAGATGGTTTGTGATCAGCAGGCTGGGAGAGGTGATTCTGCCCTTCTACTCTGCTCTCATGAGACCTCACCTGCAGTGCTGCATTCCATTCTGAAGTCCTCAGCACAAGGACATGGATCTGTTAGAGCGAGACCAGAGGAGAGCCACAAAAAATGATCAGAGGGCTGGAGATCCTCCCATACAAGGACCAGCTGAGAGAGTTGGGATTGTTTAGCCAGGAGAAGGTGCCAGGGAAACCTTGTAGTAGCCTTCCAGAACTCAAAGGAGGCTTACAGGAAAGCTTAGAAGGGGCTCTTTGCTAGGGAGTGTAATGATAGGATGAGGGGTAATGGGTTTGAGCTAAAAGAAGTCTGGCTGGACTTAACCTTATAGACAGGTTCATCCAAGCTCATCTGAATCTGACTTTGATCTCATGCCTCATTTCTTAACATTTGCTGATTGGAGCTGTATATTTGGTCTGTGAGTTTAATGTTGCTGAATGCAATCTATAAAGTGGTTTTATGATCCTTTCTTCTAAAAAGAATGTCTTTGCTATAGAAGGTGTTAGAAAAACTGCAGGAAAACAGGACATTTTAAAATAAATAGGTAGACCAATATATTTTCCTCTTGAAAGAGAAATTTGAAATTATTAGCAATGCGGATACCAGAAAGGTCCTTACCTTACTACTG
>WAAB01009322.1:216373-317503 GCA_013389865.1 Piaya cayana
GTCATTCTCATGAAATATGTTGTAAACCACATCTCTCCCCGTGTAAGTCAGAAGAAACTCTTCTAGTCAGTAGAGCTAAGATCAGATGGTAAGCTTAGGTGAGAGAAAAGGTGACTATCACTGAATTTTGATGCTGAAACTTGATATTGCTCTTCTTCCTCCATCTTTGACTGAATGATATTATTTACTCACAGGCTCTGGAGTTGATTCAAAGGGGGAAACTGATAACACTGCACTTGTTCTAGCTTCAGATTTGTGACTGAGAGCAAAAGTGTGCAGGAATCAATCAGGTTAAAGGAGGAAGAGTTCTACAAGTCACATGCAGTGGCAAGTAGACATCCTTTGCATGCTCCAGAAGAGGTAAAATCCAGTTGAAGTGGAAGGAAGAAGGGTAAGTGAGCTATCCAAGTGACTATGAATAAAAAATAATTTGTATGTGTGCGCACAATGTTATTTTTAATAGGAAGTTTGAGAATCAGTTATTTCAACTACCAGTTCTGACCAAGAGCAGAGCAGGATACCTACTGTGTGGTGTAAAACATACCTTTCTTTTACTCTCATGTGCACTGTATTCTTAATTTCTTTGAATTTCCTTATAGAATCACTGTTAGAAGGAAAAGACATGATGCAAAGAACACATATTTCTTCAGCCTATAGCCTGAGTTTTTCAAGCATAGAGNAATTTGAATTTGCAATGCCACATACACATTTTTACATCACAAAAAGCCTTCTTTGAAGACCAGTTCTAGCCAGGAGCTCAAGATGGTTTGTGATCAGCAGGCTGAGAGGAGATTCTGCCCTTCTACTCTGCTCTTGTGAGGCTTCACCTGCAGTGCTGCATTCCATTCTGAAGTCCTCAGCGCAAGAAGGACGTGGATCTGTTAGAGCGAGTCCAGAGGAGAGCCACAAAAAATGATCAGAGGGCTGGAGAACCTCCCATACAAGGACCAGCTGAGAGAGCTGGGATTGTTTAGCCAGGAGAAGGTGCCAGGGAAAACTTGTAGTAGCCTTCCAGAACTCAAAAGAGGCTTATAGGAAAGCTTAGAAGGGGCTCTTTGCCAGGGAGTGTAATGATAGGATGAGGAGTAATGGGTTTGAGCTAAAAGAAGTCTGGCTGGACTTAACCTTATAGACAGGTTCATCTAAACTCATCTGAATCTGACTTTGATCCCATGCCTCGTTTCTTAACATTTGCTGATTGGAACTGTATATTTGGTCTGTGAGTTTAATGTTGCTGAATGCAATCTATAAAGTGGTTTTATGATCCTTTCTTCTAAAAAGAATGTCTTTGCTATAGAAGGTGTTAGAAAAACTGCAGGAAAACAGGACATTTTAAAATAAATAGGTAGACCAATATATTTTCCTCTTGAAAGAGAAATTTGAAATTATTAGCAATGCGGATACCAGAAAGGTCCTTACCTTACTACTGGTATTTGCAGTTAAACAGTAAACATTCTTTTATTTTAATCTGGACACTACTAAAATTATAATGAAATACAGCTTTGAACTGCTCAGTATTTCTGTAACAGGTTAAATGTCAGGATTTTAAAGTTGCGTGACATTGTCTGTGAATCTGCCAGCGCTAAGTGATGTGTATTTATTTTTGCAGATATGCACATAAGTATTATAGCAAACAAATATGTGATCAAACCACATAATTTTATACTCTCTTCTGGTCTTGGAAATCTGTGAGTATCTCACTACCCAGATCTAGTAGTTCATCTAGACCCAAAGTGGCTTTTAAGTTGGATAGATTTTATAGACTTTGACAAATGTCTGAGTTTAGAAAGACTGTATTGTGGTATCTCTTCAAATACAATGCTCTTATATATGTTTTGTAACACAAGTTACTGGTGTTCCTCCTGGACTCATGAAATGATCTCTGTCTCCTAAATCTGTCAATAACAGAACTGTAAATGGTAAATTGTATTTGGAAATATAATTAGTAGGTTTTTAAGGGTTTGACATTTTCCATCTTCTGCTATTTAAATTGATTTTTATATAAAGCAATTAAGGACATCCTTTTTCCATTAGGGAAATTATATTTAACTTCTGTTTTGATAATATATGTTATATATAGAAGAGAGAATGCATTTGAGCTTCACTTTTTTCTCCACAAGGTCGTTGTCATTGTGGGTAGTGGTCATGGTGTAATATTCCAGAATGGATATATTAATAGGTGGTCCTCTTAGAGCAAAATCAATCAAGCCTTCAAATATAAATATATCTTTTGACATAATTACTGTTATGATTGAGAAATTATTTTACTTTCTTAAACAACTTTATGCCTTTGGCAGGTTAATAAGCGGTACGGATAACGTCACCTGAAAACCTTAACGTGAGCACTGCACTTTACTGCCTGAGATTATTATTTATGGCTGGTGTTTCCCATGACACATCATTACGATGGTGGCAGACATAAATAAATATATAGGTATATGATGAAGTGCTTTTGAAAGTGTATATGTTAGCCTTTTCATCAGACATTCAGCTATCTGGAACAGAACGCTGAGAGTAGCGTAGAAAATCTCTGGCCAAAGAAAACATGAAAATAGGTCTTATTGCAATGACTGCATCTCTTGCAAAAATCTTTGAGGATTTTTTTTCTTATTTCCTCTTGTGTGTTTTTCTTTTTAAAACAAAGCTGTTTATTCTTTGTCCGTCACTCCAAGGTAAAGCACTAACATCAATTCCATAATGATTGCAATTAATTGAAAAAGTTAGTGATCATATAGCCTCCAACTAGGTTTTGCACAACAGTCCAGCCTGGATATTTATGCTTTGCAGCTTAGTCAGAAATGTAAGATAGAATGTAATTTCTCAAGACTTCTGCTCTGTGATTTGCTTCAGGAGAGAAATGTAAGTAACTTAAAGTAATGCCTATTGTGAACAAATGGTATTCAACAGTTATATAAGTCTTTTCAAGTTCAGAAGATTTTATAAGCGCTAACTGATGCTTATTAGTTAACTTGAATGATGTTACATCAAGTTATATATGAAATATAAGTATAGAGGGCACATAGCTGTTTCCCACAATGTAGTATGTCAGAGGCCAATAAAGCTGTATAAACTAAAGATCAAAGTTATCAAATAGAAAATAGTCATTAATTGGGCACAGATAAATTCAGACTGTAAATTAGAAGTATTCCATGTGTCATAGGAATAAAGTACACTTTGCTTGGCTGTTATTTTATTCATGCTCTCTCTACTTTGTTGTAATCTGAATTTTTTCAGTATTGAAATGAAGCTGGTCCTGTGACCTGAATAGCAATTAGTGATAAGCATGTTACTTAGACTTCTGGAATATATATTTTCATTCAGCTTCATCCATGGATTTCATTGTCATGTGAATGAAAATATAGCAGGTTTGATTGATTTGATCTAAAAGTTCACTCTAATGCTAAAGCACTACAGTAGTTAGTCAAGTGGCCCATCTTTGTCTAGCAGACTGGTTTTTATTGATCTATGCTTCTTCCACAGATTTTGTATCCATTCTATTCTATATTTTATATCCATTCTATAAATTCTATATTTTCTTATCATATAACTGAGTAGTACATTCTCCACTAGAGTACATTGCACAACCATCCTAAGAAAAAATATATTATGAGCATAATTTAAAATGCTTTGTGACTGCCACAGAATTCTGGACTAGCTTATTCTAATCCCACTTGGCTTAGTCAGCATTCTCCTTTAAATGGTTTTGTGGTTTGATAGTGCACTTAGTTATTTTAAAATATCTGTGGACAAGAGCATCTTCTTTCAAGAACAAAGGTAATATTGGATTATCTCTCGATAATACTGCCAGTGTGTCAGTTATGTTGGTATATGATTTTTCTTTATTCCTAATCAATCCATTTTTTTCAGCCTCCTACTCAGCCACAGAGACAGATGGAAAGCTATTTTCTTTTTATGTGGTTATAGTACCCTTGAGTCCCTATTTTTTTGAAAGGGCTGGAATATAATTAACAATCTTTCATTTTAGCAACCTTAGGAAGACTGCATCTACATCTGTGTAACCAAGACCATATTTGAAGTAAAAGGAATATTTTGTTCAAGTCCTAGACTACATCTTTTCTAATAGTAGGATAGTAGTATCAACTATTACCAGAATGTATGTGTTAGCTTGTTACCCCTCTTACTGTTTTTAGTAACCAACATCATTTTAATGTATGGAATTCTTTTTTTCCTTAGCAAAAAGTTTAGGTGATGTTGATAGACTTTCAGTTTGAATCATACTCAACTTTATTCTCCAAAGCACATCATAGAAGTATGCCTTCAAGTTCAGTGAATTCAGTGAAGTGGGACTGGTCTTTTCAGCATACAATATCTATGAATAAATATGCTGATAATTATCAAAACATCTCTGTGAATTAGACAAATCATTCTGATTCAGTGTTGTAAACATTATTTATCAGAGGTCTATGCTGTTATTTTTAAATTTATTTGCCTTGAGTGGTCAAGATGAGAAGAAAAAAATAGATATTCACATGGAGAAAAAGGAGTTTAGCTTAAAATTGGGAAGAGAAAATATGTTTCTCTTTGACCACACAACCTGAAGTTAGTGTTGAAGTCTGGTATTGAAAACCATTGAATGCAAAAAATAGCAAAAAGCCGATGAAAAATAGGAGCATTCAGAGTAAACCTATCTCTCAGAAAAATATAGAAGTGTTAATAAACTTCCAGCTTCAGCCTTCAGAAGATTTTGTAAATGAATAAATGGAGGAAGATGGTTGATTCATGTCTGTTTTCTTCCCCTTCTTTCTCTGGTGTGGGCTGTTAGCAGAGGTGATGAAGTGGGTAGGTCTTGCCTCAGTCCAGTATGGCAGCATTTCTGTTCCTAAACAAAATCAGAGGCAAAGAAGTAGGTGACCTAGTTTCAGAGGAGTTAAATAGCTGCTCTAAAGATTGAAGGCTAAGCATACATAGACAGGGATGTAATGGTGTTACTCATCACACAACCTAAGCTTATGTCTGCCCTGAAACATTTAAATAGGCCACTTGGGGGGTTTTTTACTTCTTTTCAGGCTGGCATGTGACCAAGCCCTTTGCAGAACTGGTCTGCAAATAATGCCGCAAAAATGCAGTTGTCTAACTTTGGAAATGCTAAATTCGGTAGAAAATTTAGTTAGGTATTTTCTTTGCTGCTGCAGTTATAGCAGAGATATAACCTGTCCTTCTGTTATATACACTAAGGCGCGTTAGTACATCCTTGTCTTACGCGTTGTGTTTTCCCTGCACAATGTTTGGTAACTGTGCATTAGTGGAAGAACACACTGCAGCAGCAAAATATATTGATACAAAATAAAAATGAGAGCTTGCATCTTGAAAAATGCAAAAACCTATTTCTACTCAGTGCCTCATCATTCTTCACAGGGGTTGTTCTCTGTTTTAAATTAACAGCACTCCTCTTCTGACTAGGCAGATGAAGAATGAGAGTTACAGATGGGTTTAATTTCATTGAGGGAGAGAGAGAGAGAGGTGCTGACTTTATGTGTTTTATTAACATGTAGAACACTGGGGAAAGAAAACGTGTTTGTTAATTCATTTCAGCAGGAGGAATCTTGAAAAAGGCCCTGTAATTTGGATTAATTCTGATCCTGTTGCCCCTTTTCCAAAGAAACTACCACAGCTTTTTCTACAACTGTATGTGAAAAAATACTGAAAAAAATATATTTATCTTCAGTGGAACTTCAACATATGTGAACTAAATACCTTCACAATTGTGTCATTTAGCCTTATTATTTACAGTTATTCAGAAACTGTCCCTATTTTTCCTCTATTATTTAAAGTGAAAGGCTGCTGCTAATTACAATAAGTTTCATTATTATGTTCTGTCTCTAAAATAACCAGGCTAAGTCTCATTTCCTTGGATCATTCAGTAGATGAAGATGAATGTCACTGTTTTTCCATTTATTTTCTTTTAAATGTTTAATAATTAATTGATCTTTTATATAACTTTGGTTTAATGCCATAATCTTCCAATGCCATAAGGTAAAATAAACAAATCTAGGCTATTGGACTACCCAAATAAATATTTTAAAAGTCTATGCAAGATACAGAAGAAAGATTTTCATCCTATTGCAGAATCGATATACTAATCACAGTTGTCTAATTTAGTAGTTTAAAGTTGTAGTGTTTTCTAGTAATCTTAGTTCAGTGTTATTCAAATATTAAATCAGTTAATTTGGGATTCTATTTCTTGAACTTGTTGAAACACTTGTATTTCAATACAGGAGTTTTAGCAAAGGAATAAAACACTTCCCTGTTTTCTTTATTCTTTAATTTACAAATCTTCTCTTTCCAGTGGAACTGGACTTCCACATGGTATTGTCAAAGAACACGAAAAGCCTCAAGTACTCTAGATAAAGAACAAACAAAAAAAGGTCCACAAATCCCAAGGTCAGATTTAACCCTTAATTTGGAGGCCTGAGTTAACTATAAACCCTTTGTTTTCTGAGCTGTCATTTTAAATATGATATAGAGCAAGTATTTAGTGACTCGTCTGGCCTGCAGCTCAAATCCCATGTTCAGTTTTGGGCCTCTCTCTCCAAGGAAGACATCAAGTGGCTGGAGTGTGTCTAGAGAAGGGCAACAAAGCTGGTGGAGGGTCTAGAGAACAAGTCTGCTTATGAGCTGAAGGAACTGGGGTTGTTTAATCTGGAGAAGGGGAGGCTGAGGGGAGACTTTATTGCTCTCTACAACTACCTGAAAGGAGATTCTAGTGAGGTGAATGTTGTGACGTTGGTCTCCTCTCCCGAGGATGAGAGAAATTAGCATCAAGTTGAGTCAGAGGAGATTTAGGAAATTTGATATTAGGAAAAATTTCTTTGCTGAAAGATTGGTCAATCATTGGGATATACTGTCCAGGGAAATGATGGAGTCATCATCCCTAGGGGTTTTCAAAAAATGTGTAGATGTGGCGCTTCAGGGCATGCTGGTGTTGGGCTGATGGTTTGACTTAATGATCTTAGAGGTCTTTTCCAATCTTAATGATTCTATGATTCTATGATTATCTTCAGTTCATATGTAATTTGAGTAGTTTAAATGTACTTCTTCCTTTTAAAAGGATAAAAGCGTGAAGCCTAATGAGATATTCTGCTAATATTCTTGACATTTAAGGTAATTTATTGCATGGGAATGGTTATTGTAGACTTTAATATTAAATAGAGGCTAAAAATTATCTCTCTTTTTTCCTTACCATTATTGAGTGGTTGATATGCACGTTCCTTTGCATCAACATCTAGCATGTTAGCGTGCTTGTGTGTTTGATACTGACAGAAAAGGTTTATGAATTCATAATTATGAACATTACTAATTGCCAGTGGCAAGATTGATTTACACGTGTTTCCTAGGGGCGTTCCTGGTAAGGAAAGGATACAGAACTATGCATGAGAGAAACAATGGACTTTTCAAAGTTATTCTGATCTGAGTCGCAATCACAGACTTACAGAGCTCCCAGTGGCTTCAGACATGTGTTTAAGCATTTGTTGGACCACAACAAACACTTTACTTTTTTTAAAGGCTTCTTTAGAGGTACTGGTATCCAAGATAGACACATGTTAGAAAATCAGTGTTTCCTATAATGAAGTTTTAACTTTGACAGTACCTTCAGAACAGAACTGCTTCTTACTGAATAAATTTATTCACAAAAAAATCAGACATGTTTAACTTTCAAATTACAAAAATAGGATTTCTTTTTAAACTGATTTTTTTTAAATTATTGAGATGTCTGTATAAGACAATTGTCTCTTTCCCAAAGAGATTTGCTTATTGAGTATTTGAATTCTGGATTGTTAAGTAGATGGCTAATCACCTTAATTATATACTGTGTAGACTGAAAAGCATCTAAACCATTTTATATGAATAATTTCTAAGCAGAGATACTGCTTATAGTAGTCTCAGGGGATTCAAATGTGACCATTTTTGCAAGATTGTCATGCATAAAACTGAAACATGGTATAACTTTTTACTGTAGAATTTTTCAAAACTGTCTGCTAGAAACCTTGCCTCTGGGATTTCAGCAGTCAAAAGCCAGGTCAGGGGTCACAGTTAACAACCTGACTTCTTTGACTGAATTTCTGACTGACTTGTGATCTGATTCACAGCGCAGCAGCTCACTCAGGGCTGCAGCCTCTTGCAAAGAACAGACAGTCCTTGGTTTGATCTAATGCAAAGGAATCTGTATGTTTTAGTTGTAGTGAAGGAACAGCTTCCATGAGTCATGAATACACAGGGACATGCCACCCTTATGAGAAGAGTAGGTAGTGCTAGTGTGTGAGACTCAGTCTTATCAGTTTGTGAATCTCCACTAAGCGCATCCTAGGCAAAGCAAGTAAGTTTCTCTGAAGAAAACAGTTCAAAAGAAGCTGAACTCCATGGATCACTTCTGTTCAGTATCACTTTTTCTCTTCCTCCTGTCTCTTAGTTGTGTGTATATGCAAGTACACATATGTAGAAAGGCTTGAGGTGGGAGCCAGTGCTATAATTAACATTTTGTTCAGTGTTGCACTGCTTGTTTTCCCAAAGTACAGCAATGGATGTGAGCCTGGTGATGTAATAACTGGGTATAAAAGGTTAAATCTTGTTCAGCACAGGAGGAGGGTGCAGCCCCTTTGCCAGAAATGTGATTCATGCAAAAAAACGGGGGAGGATGGATAGATGAGAGAGAGGCTGCTGTTGTTCTTTAAGAAAAAACACTAGAAGCACAATCAGTAGATTATACCTTGACTGGGGCCGTGTTGTTTTGAGCATGTAATTGTTGGAAAAAAGAATATCTGGAAGAAGCTATTGCTTGTTTTTACTTTCTCAGAGCATCTGTAGCTACTTCCATTTGACACTAGCAATCTTAATCTTTTAAAAACCAGAAAAACTCACTCTGTGGCTGTAAAATGAAATCATTAAGGAAGAGTCTGAAAACATGGGAATTTGTCTTTTTCCATCAATTAACTTTTGGTGAATTTTTTTTTTGGTCGGTTCTTAAACGAGTGAAGTTTTGAGAGATTATAATATGCAGCTCCTCTTGGGGATTTACTGAGTTTAGCTCATACCTAACCTCCAGAACTGTTTTGACTGATTTAGTTCCTTCTGTGCCAGGGATGGAAAGGCATAAGATCCCTAACACATATTGTCTCAGGTGTATTGCCTAAATTCACAGAATGTAACATAGGGTATAAGACAGGTTTCAGGAAAATTTTCTTTACAGCTGTGAAATGGTTTCTTCGTCTCACTGGAACCTTCTTTTCACATGAAAGTGTGATCTGTTTCAGAGACAATCAGTACATTTACCCCTGATTAAACTGGTACGGATTAGGATGCTAACCCAGAGAGGAGATCCAGACTGCCCTCCCATTATAAAGATGTCAGCACAGTGCTGAACTGAGAGGCAGAAAAGAAAGCAGCTGTTACATGGTATGGCTCAGCAAAGACTATGTTAGAAAAAAAGAAACAGAGGACTTATATTCGACAATAAAAAATAAATCTAGCAAACACCACAAAGGTCAGAGATAAATATAACCATCAGGGGAGGGAGAAAGTAAGTGGGGAAGAAACAACAGCAACCCTTAGCAGAAGTGCAGCTGCAAACCGAAGTGACTAAGGAAGATGAAAGAAGAGGCGTAATAGTTGGATCCCTCAGTGGTAGGTGACTTAGCAATTGCATGGCTGGATACAGCCAGCTCCATAGGATACAGTATTTGGTTGTCATTCAAGAGGAGCTGCTATTTAATTCAAACTGAGAAGAACAACAGGAAAAGACAATTCGGGAAAGAGACTCTGGGAAGATTAAAATGGAAATCTCAGTCCAAGTGACTGTGGTGCTATGTTAGCTACCTAACACAAGACTCTTTGTTTTCATCTATTTTTTAGGTTTGACAGGTAGACAATGATTTTCTCAAAAGACATCAAGGGCAGTCTTTTCAGAAGTGCCTGCGTCTTTTTTCAGAAGTTGCTCAGACTTAGTTTAGAACTGTGGGATCACAGAAACATAGNAATAGCATTTCAAAACATGGAAAGGGAAAGTCAGTTTCTAAAAGTAAAGGAAATAATTTAAAACTATTTCAGAAACAACGAAATGCAATGTTCTGTTATTCGTAAAATCTAAATAGTTAATGATGTTGATTGACACTCAATGTTTCATTTAAATTATCCTTAGCAATAAACTGCTTTTTGTTATATGTCATGTAACCCTATCATGTTACAATATTTGGTGAAAATATAGACATAATCGCCATTTTTCCTCATGATCTAATGGGATCTTATGTATTTTAATGCATTTGAGACACTTTCCCATGAAGCACAGCAGAACTTGACTGCAAGAAAAACAGTGCAATGTTTCATGAGAAATGTCTTCTGAGCACTTTGACAGGCTGAAAAATGTGAGAGAATTACTGTACATATTTGGAGATGTAGAAGAGCAAAATGATGTTTGATACCTGGTTAATCTGACTGCAGTGAGTTATTTGACGCAGTTCAGTAGTCAAAATATTCCAGTCAATTAGGGCCTCAGTGAAATACAGTTTTATTAATCTCTGATGGACAATCAACCTGTTCCCAGAGAATTTTTCTCCTTCAGAAACTGAATTTTCTGTCTGAAAACTATTATGATAGAAGATTCTCAACTGATGTTGCTTAGATGCTGATATTATCTGCCAACTGTTCCTAGAACTGCTTCATAATTGTCTTAAAATTTATGACCCCTATTCCTCTTTTGTAAACAGAATATGTTGAATGTTTCTCCTGTTCTGGAAAGAACAAATAACTGTATTATCCATTCTCTTACTAGTTAAAGATTTAATTATATCCATGTTTACTTTCACCTTTTGGCCATCTGTCAGTTGTTTTGTGATGATAATAATTCATTTTGTTTGGATTGAAATAAGTTACATTTGCACAAAGTGAATTTGTCTGTGCCTCAGTTGTATATGCCGGATGACATTTTAATGTATTTATATTTATTTTGGGGTGAATTCCATGGAATCTGTCATACTTTCAGACATCCTTTATACTGATGAAGAGATACTATTTATTGGATCGGTGGGCATTACAGAAAGCAGATCTTCAGGAAATCTATAAAACAGAAACTGGAGGTAAATACGGTTAACACTTCAGCAGAGCGGTAAACAAATTGTTTCAGGAGAGAAATAGTATGTTTTAGAACACAAAAAGATATTAGTTTAGACAGCTGTTAAATGCTATCACAGGCTACCTGCTTTTATCATTGTTTTTGACACTAATTCCTGTCCAAGTATCCAGGTTTTATGAGTCAGTGGTCATGGAGTGTATCTATTACATTTTGTATACAAACTGGGCAGTGACAAGAAGGAATTACCGTGTAAAGCTGTGAACCATGAAGCTCTGGCTGTTTGGTGAGCGGTGATTTATTTTTCATGCCATTGCTTATAGTAGTGATTATAGGGTGAGAAATTAGGAGAATTTGGAGAACTTAGAAGTTTTGTTGGTTACACATTATCTCAGAATTACCTTGAGGGATTAGAACTTCAGGACTTCAAACAAATTGTCTATTATTTTCTTCTTTAGTCTCTGATAATACGTGCTGGTATCTGTGGTAGTCAGAAACTGTACACTCAGGACTGCAGTGTTTTCTGGAGGCTGTTGTTTAGCACATGAACATATTCACATCTACTTCATGCACTGAAAAGAAGAGGATGCAAGGTTATATTTCCAGAAAATTTGTTTTATTTTCAAAATAATTTAGTTCAAAAAAAGAATTTTTTTTTCTAATGCCACATACATGCGCACACTGATATGTTTCTTCAATCACACTGTAGTTTTGTAAAAGAAACTTAGGTTTCTCTGCTTTTTGGAGTTGAAGATCATGCATGAAAAGTCTTTTCCGTATATTCAGTAAACCCCAAAGCACTGCTATATCACATATTACTGTGTTTATGAAAAAGTACTTTATTTTCATTTAGATCTCTCATTTAGTGCCATAACAAATCCACCTAAAGTTTTTTTTAGTTCTCAGTTTGCTCTGAAGAATTTAGAAATAGTATTGAGTGCTGCTTTATCCACTCAAGTGTCATCTACATTTTCAAATATAAAGGAATAATTTAGAAATAAGTCTTTTCACAACAGTCTTGTTGGTGTTCAGTAACTCTGTCTTCCCTTTCTTCTTCCTTGCTAGCCCAGTGAGTCTTCACATTAGTTGAGATGTATTTGCTTTGTAATTGAATTTCAGTTTAATATATTACTATAAAAGGCTTAAAAATATCATAAGGGAAGAGTCCTCAGTACCTCTCTCCCAATCTGAAAAATAACTTCTACTGCATATATACCATCCAGATTTATTAGCTCTGTTTTTCAAACACAGAGCTCAGGCTGCCGGCAAAAAAAGGTATAACTCATAGTTAACCTTTTGGGCTAGAGAAAAGATTCAACTTTCACTCTCTTTTGAGTTTATTTTCTTTTCTGCTTGTGGCAAAACAATTAGAAAGTGTAAGGAATGCGCTTTCTTCACATATAGGTGCACAACAGTTGATGCTAGCAGGGTATTTGGCAACAATAAATGGTATCTGGAACATAACTATGCTCAGTAGTCCCTGTTCCTTCTATTCTGGGTACAGGTGGATGCAGTGTCTTATTGTTTCTAAATGACATCACCCTCTAGCTGGCTCTGAAATACAGACTTATTTTCACCCTGGAGTCATTGCAATATTTGCGAAGCAGGATCTAAAATCTATAGGCATAATATTGAGAGCAATACCAGTTAGACACTGCCTTCTTTTTTCTTTTCATTTAATGACACATTTATGTCCTTAATATTTAAATGTTATTCTGAAAATCTTTGTCTACGTAGGCAAATGTACCCATTAATTATGGTTTTTTTGTTGGAGCAAGTCATATTCCTCCAATATCTGTTTCCATGCCAAGTTATTTCCAATTATAAAAAAAAAAAGGCAATAATCCCTAGGCAAGTCTGTTATTCTTATTTGTAATTAAACCATGGCTTCAGCTTCTAGTCATTGGTTCTAGTTTTGCTTTATCCTCAAAATTAAAGAGCCTATGAAACCTGTATTTACTCCCAATCTAATCAAGGCAGAGGTTTTTTTGATCAAGGAACGTTGCTGGAGCTTCTTGTATTTTTCTCCTCTGTGCAAAAGAGAGGATTTCAACAGATATTTGGTAAATATTTTACTTGGAGTACCTGATGTTTGATGATTTGCTTAGAAAATGTTCTAAGTCTCATACCTTTCTTGGTGAGAAAAGAAATGCAAAAGCTGCATACCATGAAGATGAGACCTGTGCAGAAGTTGAATTTCTAGTGGAAAATTTGAGAAATGTTTGTTTGTTTTCTTGAAAGTTATTAACCAGAATGAAAGTACAGAAACAGACAGATTTTTGGTGGCCAAATTTCCCTATCATGTTTTCTTTTTTTTCTCTTATCTGTCAAACACTAAAAGAAATAAAAATAAAATCTAAGCTGCTTATCAGAAGCCCAGTAGGGATGACTAGTAAGGAAAACTCGCCTAGTTTGGTGGCAGAGTTGAATCCTCTATTCAATCTTTTTTTAATAAGTCCTCAGTGAGGCTGTAGTAGAACATTCTCCTATTTAAGACCTGAAATTCATGGCAAAAGCTCCTCTTTCATTTCCTTGAATACAGGGTCCATTACCTCCTTCAGAGACAGTATTGAGCATGTAGGTCAGTGGAGCAAATTCTGATGATCTCGATTGTATTTCCCTGTCAGCTAATAAACTATGGTATGTTCTGCACAAGTCACATTGACTCGCTCTTTAAGACTTTTGATATAAAGAAAGAAAATGAGGACATGTAGGATGTGATGAATAATTCCCAAGCTTGAGCTCAACTCCATTCATTATTAAAAGAAGTAAAAGACAAGTAAAATTAAGTCTGCTGACCAAAGAGCCTGTTTCTCTGATGACAGATTATAATAAATAAATAAATAAAAGAAGTGGAAAATAAAAACAAAATGTAGATTTATACCAGCAAGTTGTGAAGGGAGTGATGAGAGATGTGATGAATAGTCTTCATGATTTTGGAACAGCACAATTAATCATACATAATTACCTAATAAAATTTGCCTGATACTCCTGTCTGCAGAGCTTACAGAGTCAAAAAATGTGTGAGTGCTTTTTTAGATATGTGCTATGTTGTGAACTCTGCTTGTACTAGCATTACTGAATTACTGGCTTTATAAGGATCTTTAAAATATCATGAATCTTATATTTTGTGTTACTGCAGCGCTTTTGGACTCCATAAACTGATGGCAAATTTTCTGATATTGTCATTGAGGCCAGGGGTATTGCTCAGGGTACTTTATAAGTACAAGGCTATGTAAAAATAACTCAAGTATATATTGCATTTTATCCTTTCAGCTCCTTAATAGAATGGAAATAGTAATTGGCTAACAAAATTTAAAGCAAGTCCAAACTAAAAACTCAAGTTCGACTCGGGGGGAACCATTGAAGCTGCCTCAACAATAGTAGACAGGAAGAGAGATTGAAGTATGTTGGTTCTTCTTTCAACCCTCTCCTCCCCTCTTTCCTCCCTCATCTCTTCCCCCCACTCTTCTTTCAAAATTCCTTAAAATAAAACCTATTTCCTAGTAGGACATCTCACTGCAGAAGGATACATTTAAAACTGTTTTCTTCTTCCATGTATTGCCAATAACCCAGAGGTTTTATAGTTACCTGGCAGCCAAAAAATCAATGGCTCTGTGGATTTAACTGGCTTCTACTGGATGGAAAATGCATGTGATTACCTCAGTACCACTATCCTTTAAGGAAAAAAAAGAAGGTGCCAATTTAAAAAAAATAATAATTTTTTTCAAACATGTTTTGAAAGAGGAATATGGAGAGGTGAGAGAGGGGGAAAAAACTATCTATCTTAGCAATGCTTGAAGCTGGGGAGAACATTTGAAAGCTATTTTTAGTTGTTTTGCTAAAATGCCCATTTTGATTTTTTCCATTTTTTTTTTGTAGTAGTAAAGGCATCCTCCTCCTAGCAACCAATAATGTGCCTGTTAGAGCAGCTGCATCTATGTTTTAGTTCTTTTTTTGTTTTCTGGTGCTTTGTTATTATCAGCAGTGCTTTTACTATTTCCCCTCACTTATTTCATAAATATAATTATAAAAGACAGAAATATTTGTGCAACTTTGACTTATTGCTGTTAAATGTGTTCTAAACATAGCCTGAAGTAATTGGCTTTTGCAGGAAGACACCATTAACCTGGTAATAACTGTGTCTCTTAACAACCCGTGCTTAAGGTCATTAAATTGTGTTCTTAGTAGCAGTGAAAATTCTAACCTTTGTTATACGTATCCTCACATAATAGTCTCAAGGTGTTTGTCTAAGTCCTCAAAATACGTTCTGCATAAGGTTAAGAAATAGAGTAAAAGCATCCTTGTTTATTTTTACAAATGCACCATGGATCTGTGTAAATGTTTCTGCTTTAAGAGAAGTACACGCAGCATGGGTAAAACTGGGGTACAACCATGCTTGCACTGGAGTTTTCAGTGTATGGATTGTTACACAGAAATGAGTTTATAGTTGAAAAAATTCTTAGTGCAAGTACTTACAATTGTGCAGCAAAGCATGTACCAGTACTATTATGAATGAAGCATGAGTTTTGGAGATTACAAAATAGGATTGCATCCCCATTACACCATAAATTTGGGATTTATCACCTGTATTCTTCATATTTAATTAGTTTCCAACAGAAATAACTGAAGTTGCTCACCTTAGCCAGCGTGCACAGAGAGGAGGCAGCTGCCGAGGATGGTTTGCATCAAGCAGGGTCTGGAACACAGTTTGGACCATCACTGCTCCCCCAAAAAGTTGGAGAGGAAGCCAAGATCTAGGCAGGTCAGGAAGCCTGATTTAGGCAGGTCAGCTAGAAGTCCAAAGCTCAAGGAGCTGCAAGCAGACTGAAGTCTCATACTGGATTTTATCATTAATAAGCTCTATCAGAACAATTCAGAGAACTGCTTGATCTCTTCTTTATGATTAATGTTCTTTGTGATTAATGATACCTTCCCCAGCCAGGCGTTCTGCAAATGGATGTTTGTTACTGTCTCCAAAATGGGGATATGTGCAGGATTTGAATTTCCACGAACACTGTAAATAAGCAAACACTGTCGTCCTATTTTATATGTGGGGAAACTTCAATACTTAATATTAACTAACCTGCCTAAAAGGTACCCTATGGCTCAACAGATTAAGCATTAATATAAGATTTCATTAAGTACAATTCATCTTTGGCATTTCTGTTTGTTCATTTGCTTTGTTTGGCAGAAGTTTGAAGTTTTGAAGCTCAGATTTGCTAAAAGCAGTTTTTGTTACCTCTGATTCAGAATGCTTGAGGGTGGCTTTAAAATTCTGGTTGATTTGGAATAGGAGAATCTTCTGCATATTGGATCAGGCCATTTCAAAGCCAGAAAAGCTGCTTTAGCTGGTGAATGAGTGCTTATATCATGCCTTCTATTGTCTCAGCCGGCTTGCCTGATTTAACTCCTTCAGTGTCTGAAGTTATTGAGAAAGCCCAGAGAAGGAAGAATTTCACTTGATGTGTCACTACTCCAATACCTCTAACTTGCTGGCCACAAGTCTTGGAATGCCTTGTTCTTAATCTATGCTAAAAACGTGAAAGTGGTGAGACACTGGAACCTGTTGCCAAGGGTTTATGGTAGGTGCCCCTAGGAAGTTTGGAGAAGAAAACGTGAGCTCTGTTTTTCTGGGTTTAAGCACATAAGGATGCCGTTAGGTACCTATTGGTTCTAAAAAGTACTTACAGCTACCTGCATATCTTCCTGCAGTCTGTTGCATGTCCTGCACATTTGGAAACTTAAAGCAAATCCTGTCCTATCAGAAATACTTGATGAAAGGGGAGATTTGAAAAGGAACAATAACCTGATAGAAATGTATTAAGAGAGAAGGGAGTAGTTGAAGGCCAGTAATTTTTCAGTTAATCTTGGAATTACAGAAACGATTGAAACAAAATACCATTCCTGGGTTTTTTTCCAGTGCAAAATTATGCCCTAAAGGATACTTAAAATAAGTTTGCTCACAGAGTTATAAAATGTCACCTCGTAATGCTGCTTTTATGGGTTTACACACTCTTGTTGTTTAACAGAAAGCATAATTTAAAAACATTTCCAGATATTCAGAATTAATTTTACTTTTCATAGCTTTTGTTCAGAACTAACTTATAAGCCTTTGGCATTCCAGTTAGCCATTAATTTTCCTTTTTTTCGTCTGTGTCGCTCAAGAAGTCTTACCCACAGATAGAGACTGTCAGGCACAGACTGATTTGCAGAAGCTGTGAATTCTCAGCTTTTCCTCATGTGCAGATTAATCCAAATATTGTTGCTGAAATTTTCATTTACTGTGATTTCAGACATGCCTGGAACGTTATGTTTATTTCAGTATTATGTCTAAAGCAAAAAATACCTAACTGGTCCTTATCTGCCTGAGAATCTCACCTGGATTATATCGGAGGAAGCGTGGAGACTTAATTTTTCTGAAGTGTAGTTATTATTTTAAAGGCTTTACCTTCTTTTTTTAGCTACAGTAAAATTTAATTCTAAGAATGTGCCCAATTCAAGTTGAGTATTTTTTGTCACATATTTGGGTTCATTTTCCATTTCAGTAGGGCCGATTAATGTATTTTGTTCTTCACTACAATACTGTGTTTAGGCAGTTACACAGAACTATTGAAGGAATAATTGGTTGAAACTAAGTATGTTTTGCTGAAATAAAGGTATCAAAAATTGTAATAAACTTTCATGATCATGTTAAATTGAAAGAACAAGTGTCCAAGACTAAAGTCCAAATTTCAAGTAGTTGAGGAGACCATTGCACATTTATGTAATCCACAATTGTCTTAAAAAATGGTTTTATCTATATAGGACTAATGTTCTTTAATTCCAACTTTCTCGTGGTCTGCATGTAAGTGATCTCTGATCACTCAGGGAGGCAACTGTGGTCATCATCTTTTAGTACTCATGGGCTTCAGAAAGACATTAGGTTTCATGACATAAATAGTTTTAAGCAACAGAAACACTTGAAAAAGGAAAGATTTTTTTCATGCTGTAAGAGTTCATACCCACTGTTTCAAAAAGAGCATTGTTCTATTTATTTTCCCACAGGGAATATTTATATATTATTAGGAGTTCAACCTTGTTCTTCCCTTTGGTAAAACTGTATGTCTGATTTCCAAAACAAGGTGGGGAGGTTAGATTTTTTTTTGTTGTTGTGTTGTTTTAGTTGTTTGTTTTTAACTGTCACTCTAAATATGGTGTGGTGTTTTCATGAATAGAACTCCTGATCTTTTGTAACTCAGAAATGTTCCATTTTTTCCTTTGATCCTTCTACTAAAAAATAGCATCTTGCACAGAATGGATGCAGCAATGGATGATGCCCTCCTGATAAAACTATTGAAGGAATAGTTTTTCCCCTTGGATAGGTTCTGCTTGCTAGGGAAGGGTGCTAGGTACTGATAAGAGTGCAGAGTACACTGGGACTGCTCAGGGATCTAAGGAGTGAGTTTAGCTGGGCTTGCCAGCCCAACCAAGGTGTGGGACCAACTCACTGAGTGGGAGGAGGAGGGAAGGGATGCAACATGGAGAGAGAGAAGAAGGGAGCAGTAGGAGTCATGGGAGTTATGTCTGAGTACAGAAGCAAAATAAGAGGTCTGGAAGCAAGGAATGGGTCACAAATTTGAGGAAGAGAATTAGTGAGTAGGGCCAGGAGTGGGATGGGGGAAGCAGAGAGCGCCTCAGGTCTGAAGAGCCCAGGATGCAGCCTGGAGAGGCTGGAGGAGGCGGCAAATTGAGAAAGAGGAGGATGTGAAGGAAGAAGCCCAGGGAGTAGAAAATTTGCAAAACACTAACCTCGATGATGCTAGATATGAATCATATATATCCCCTAAAAGCTGGATTTGTCGAAGTCTAAAAAGTAATAGTTTTTAATTTATGAAAAATGAAATACGGCTATCATCGTCTATATCAAATGCTTTAATTTCTATTTCTGCTGTTTGAAAAACCTGGCAAAATTATTTCCTTATCTATTCCTCTGACTCAGTACTGTTTTGAGGTGAACAAATACCTTAATGAACTCATTTCTCTTCTAAATCATTAAATATATTTGTGCTTGATAATATGCATCAGTTCTTTCTGTAGGGGGAGATTATTCCTAGAAATGATGTGGTGCATTAGAATTGCATTAAAATGTAGATTTAGGCCATATTTAATTTCCTCCTGAGCTCAGTGTTGTGCAAGAAGTGTACAAAATAGATGTAGTAAAAGGTAAAAATTGACAGAATCGGCTTGTGCCTGCAGGGGTCAGCAAAGAAATTGCACAAGTTCTGCCCCTCTCAATCTGCTCCGATTTCGTTTGCTCTGTAGAGCACAGTATGCTCTGATGGAACCAGCACACACATTTTGAATTAATCAGTCAGCTCAGTGTTAATAATTCAGTGCAAATTATAATAAGATGATCTGCAAATGTACCTTTGAAAGTCAATGGTACAGCTCTCTTTCACATTCAGGCTGCAAAATCTAAATCTTACTGGAAAAGGACTGGAAATCTCTGCCACCTGTGTTGTTATTCTCAAACTCAAACCGTGACCTTTTCTGTTTTAATGAGTAAGCAGGCTGATGAAGAGAGGATACCAAATAGGATCTTTTTAAAAAAAAAAAAATCACGTCTAACAGTGTTGGTTTGGCTGAGCTTCATGTGGGATATTCTGCATGCATGAGGATTTAAAGATAGACCTCTAGCTCTGGGAGATGGTAAGTAATATGAGTCATGACGGAGGATATTTTTTTCCTGAAAAAGAAAAATCTGAGGATTTTTGGTTTCATTTCAAATGCTTTCTCACTACTAAATGGCTTTGCCTTTAACGTATGAGTTTCTGCAAAAGAAAAAAGCTACGTCAGTAAAATTCTCTATCAGGAAACCATTTGTTTCTGACCAACCTTGGCTTTTGTCTGCTTGAGCCAACAATTCGTAACAGGAACTGAAATCTGGCCAAAGAGGGACACAGTGTTGTGGATCCCACTGGGCAGCAGAGTGGCTGAGAGGCCAGCTCAGCTAATGGCCAGGTGAAATTAAACATTTCCTTTCAAATCAGCAAAGTAGAATAAAATATTTTAGTGTTTCCACGTGCATTTTCAATGTTATTTTATGTATAGCATAGATCCAGCAAGAACAGTTATTCCATATTTTATTAAAGACATGTCAAATTCCAGATTAATGCGGCAGATCTATTTTTTTGGTTACCTCTGTATTAAATATGAAGCAATATATCAGAAAGTGAATTACTTCTAATATTCCCAAATACGATTAGTAATGGCGTTTTGTAGAAGAATGTAGACACTATGGATGTTTTTAAATTAAAGAGAATATCTGCAGTAAGGAATAAGAAAATTACACTGGATCTCATTATCCTTATCTTTTCTGAAGTGCAGTTGTCAGCATGAAACACAGCTGATGCTGTGGTCCCAGCTTGTGAAAGGGGAGGTCTTTGTCCCATACCCAGTAGACAATATGCCAATGTATTCATCCTCCTTTGGCTTTTTCCTTTTTTCAGCAGCTTGGAGTTTATGAGCTTATAGGTTCCTTTCCATGTTACCATTGCCTAGCGAAGTATTCCGTACCCAGTATTTTTACAGTTTATTCTTCCTGTCCAAGTGTTAAACTTTACAACTGTCTTTATCTAATGGTATCTTTTTTTTTTTTTTTGAGTGTTTCTTCAGTTTGTCAAAATCATTTTGAATTGTAAACCTGTCCTCCAACAGGCTTGTGGCCCTTCTCTGCTTAGAGTCACTGTAATTTTAATAAGCTTATTTTCTATGCTACTGTGCACTTTGGTAGAGGTTTTTTTAATAATGGAGATAAGTGTCGAAGTCATTTATTGCAGTTCGTAAACAAAACCAGACAACATAAAACCAAATCCCCCTAAACAGACAGGGGAAGTTATTATTAGTTTGGTAATAATAAATTCAGGTGTTGAGCAACACCTATTTTAAACTGAGAAATAATATTTAATTCAGTACCCTGAACTCCCTCTAACACTTCCAATTGCTGTGTAGCCCAGAGCAATGGAGAATAGAGAGCTCACAGGTTAATTTGCTTTGTTGAACACTGTCTGTCACGTAGATGAGGGCCCAGCCTGGGTTGTCCCACAGGAATATTCAATAACGAACAGAACTTGCGGCACTAATAGCCACTAAACTGCCCAAAAGAACATGGAATTTACTTGCCTTTAATATCAGGAATACAGAGAGATTAGTATAACTGAACCACACAATTTCTGGTCCCCAAGACTGAAACCAATAATTGAAAGCCCTTAGGCCTGTACTCCAATATACTAAGTTTTAGCAAAGTCTTCATGCCTTATGTGACTTACTTTCAGCACACAGCCAGTGGGAGTTAGGGGGAATTAGTGAATCCAAAACCATTATATGATCAATGCCAGAGGGCATTTCTTCCTGTCCTAGGAGAGACTCGTGGACTAAAGAGGGAGCCAGGATAGATGGTATAAATAAATGGGTGGTCACAGCCAGCTGAAATAAATCTCACCACACCATATTTGCATATTCTCATGTAATAATTTATTTCTATTTCTATGGGTATTTAGATCTACCACTAGATAGCATACAGCAGTAATTTTCAGGCCTCGGTTCTCTTGGTGCTAATGGAGAAGTGGATTGAGAGTATACCAAAGAAATTAAATTAATTATGTAGGAGTCAGTGAGATATGACTAAATGAGTTGGGATCTTGTTGTTCCTGATGATGCATTTGAATCATTCAGATGTTCTGAGCTGTTCGGTTTCCTGGTGGACACACTCCTGTGAGAGAGTTCAGTTCAAAACTACCTACAAAGAATAATATAAACGTTTAAAACCGATTTAGGAAACATTAGTAATTTTTATGGATAGTTCAGTTTATATTTAGGTTGTTATCATTCACTCAATTTATAATGCCTTTGGAGTGGATTTGTTTTATGGGAATTCTGGGACTATAAGAATGGTAATGAGTGTTGCTAGCCCTTGTTTCTGTACTGTAGGTAGGCAATAGTTATGAAAGGACAACCTTTAGTGGTAGAAAAATAAAAGGGGGTTGATGGATAAATTTTAAGAATAGCATTGGAATTTAAAAACCTCAGACAAAAAGTGCGTAGTAGTTGCACCTAATCTTATAATTTTCTGTGACACCTGAAGGATTTGTCACACTGTATTTGGCTTGTGGGAGCAGGAATGTCTCAAAGTTAAGAGGTAACTGTCCTCCTGCATGCATAACTGCACTGAGGAGACACGTAATCCCAGTGTAAACTCCAGATTTCTGTGAGCAGAGTGATTCCATTTTTCTACCATGACATCTGTGTTCTCAAAGCTATCAAAAACCAGACAATGACCTGATGTAAATCGAGGTCATTCTGCTTACTTGAGTGGATTACCAATAGCTCACTTCACAAACACTTGGTCTTAGTGCTGTCATTCTAAGGCTTGACTTTATTGCATCACTATCTCTAATATTACAACAGAATGTTGAATGTAAGCTGAACACTTAGTTGTGTGCAGTTTTTAAGTCCCAGCCCACCAGAACCCTTTGATTTCAGATTTTTCCATGTGCGACTCTTCTTATGACTCGTCCTGGTTAAATTTAGTGTAGCCTTCTGACGTGATACAGGCTCCTTGGATGACTTTTGATCCCACAGATTGCGTGTTTTCTTGGTTGCTAACAATTTGCATCCTACAGGCCATCTAGTAATTGAAATAACACAGATGTCAGAAAAGAGAGGGGGGAAAAAAAAAGAAAATAAATAGACTGTTCTTTGTGTTAATTAGCTGAAAAGAAATAGAAAGATGGAATAAAAACTATAAACAGATTTGCATACAATTTTCAAAGGCTGCTTTCTCATCACTCAAACGTTCTTTGAACAGAATCTTCCTGTCCTGGGTATGGCTATTCTGGATTAGCAACTTCTACCTGTGCCTATAGCCATGGTTGCCCTTTTCTGAAACCACTGTTGTCTTCTGGGGTCTTTTCTCTGACATAGTATCAGTTTCTCACCCTGCCTCTGATTTAAAAGTCTCCCTTCTATGTATTTTTTTTGTCCTGTTGGGGTTTTTTTGTCTGTGTGTATGGTTTCAGACAATCTGACATCTTTAATTTCATCCATCGTGTCATCCTAACATGCTTTCACTCAGATGGGCACTTGAGGAGGGGGTAGAGGATTTATCCTCTGCTGCTCCTGCACTGGTAAAAATCCAACCTGATCCTGTTGGCAGGTTTTTTGCATATGAACACTGATGTATTGAAAACACTGCCAATAATTCTTCAGTTTTACACACACATCTTTTGCAAATGTTTACTTGCTGCAAAGACCTAAGAAGCAGATGAAGGCACTGTGAGTCTCTGACAGACTGGCAAAGAAATAACTTAATAATCTGCTTCTGCAAAACTGCTTTCAGGTAGGTTTTTCCTGAAGGAATTTTCTCAGCTGATTAAAGCTACTTTTTAGTTGTAAAAGTATTGTAGCAAGGTTTAGGTGGAATAAAGCCATTGTTATTATTCATAATGTGCCAAATTATTCGATTCTTTTCTATTTAAATGGATGCTATTTTAAGCAGTCACTGAACAACAAAGTAATTTAAAATCTGTTATTTCTCACCCATCTGTGTGCATCTTGTTTGCTCTAAATCTTAAAAAAATTATAGGTCTAGAATCATTTTTCTGTAGTGCTTTCAATTCATTGTCCAATTTTTGAACCTATGACATATTTTCTGCTAGCTACACAGATTAAGAAGTCTTTCTTTGCTGATATTTATCTGGCTCTGAAGTACGATTATATTGTATTTCCGTGCCGTTTGCAAGTGTAGAAAGTCTTTATTGACCTTACTGTGATAAAAACCTATCTTTGGTACCGTAACCAATAAATCTTAGAGTTGAAATGTGTCTGCTTTAATCTTCACTGTAATCAATTAAACTTTGAGGTTAGAACTGCTAAGATTTGACTTAGATGGCTGTTTGCAGAAGACTCCAAGCTGTCTTTTCTGAGGAATTGGTTCTGATATTGGGATGCATAAGTAGAAAAGTAAATCTGTAGAGAAGATCTAAATTTAGGCACAAGCTATAAAAAGGTGGTTGAAGTATATAGTTGGATAATGTGTTATGTCTGCCTTTTGTTCAAAAGTCAATTATTTATAAGACCTAAGAATATAAATGATTTCTAGATTGTACAGAAAACTTGTATGAATACATTACTAAAATGCCAGAGAACTTGTTTGGGGCTTTTTTTAAAAAGCAATTATTTTTTGTATGAATAATAATTTGTGCATTAGTCAGACTGTTGATTTGAAAGGTTGTTTCCAAATGCCATGTAGTAACACAGTTTTTACTTCTACTTCCACTTGTATTATTTTTTTCCCTCTCAAACTAATCCTTAGAAATTCAACCATATGATCCCTCACTGTGTGACGCTCCTTCAGAACTAACAGTTGGACTGCAGATGCTGTTTAGCTATCAAGATAGTTGATCTCAGAGCCATGGGAGACACTTCTGCAGGAGGGTAAATGTGACGATATCACTGATTTAGCTGTTCAGGAAAAGCACCCATAAGCTAGATTGCACTGTGATCTTACAAGAACACTAGATCCTACAGAGGAAATCCTTCCCACTGGCATAAAGAGACATAGCTGGAGGATGCATTAGTCAAAATGGCTACTAATGTCATGGTAAAGTTTAACAGTGGCAAGACTCAAATCCTCCAAGGCTTTACTGAGATAGCATCAGCCCTCCCTGTGCAAGCTTATTGCCTGTGACTCCTGCTAGGGAAGGTGGAGTGGCTGTGATAGAATCTCTGCCAGCAGACAGCAGCCTTGTGTGTCATTCACCTTCTTCACATACTTTGCAGTTGCTCTTCGATCCCTTCCTCTCTTTTCCATCACAAGCCCCAGCTTTTGTAAGGCTATGTTATTTTTCCATCATGCACGCTACATTGTGTGCTCACAGAGGTGACCTGTGTGGAGCAGTGTGGGTGGAAATCATTCCTCTTGATGAGCTAGTCCCTTGCAGGTTTCCTGTATCTATTTCAAAACCAGACTAAGTTGTTTTCTTGTCTATCTTCTCCATTTTTTTTTGTGTGTGCTGTCCCTCTTCCCCACTGCCCACCCCCACAGCCAAAACAGAGCAGATGATGATGCCACTGTGAGAAATAAAGTTATCTTTCTCTGTGACATATTAAAACATTCCAGGTTTTCACTCTTTCCTACCCTCCATACAAGCCATACTTTGTCAAGTCTGACAATAAACAGTATCTCCTATTTTTCAGAACAAGGTGGTATTTCTCTTTTCTTCCTGAAAGTAAATATTCTTTTAATCAGAAAGCTAATATCCATTTAAACAAAAAAGCTTTTGTGGTGATGTATTTGTTTCATCAAAAATTTCCTACTGGAGAGCTTTGAAAAAAAACAGCTGGGTCCATCCTTCCTCCAGGTAGCCAGGAACAGAGTATTATGGCTCTTATCTGACTTTTGGGGATGTGCAAGTCCAGCTTCATGCTTTGCTTAATGTAGAAGATAGGCCTATAACTAAAACCTTCTAGCATACTATGTACATGATCTTTTTGTCAGACTGCTCAGAACATTTTTTGGTGTCTCACAAAAAAAAGTACTTTTTTGGTGGTCCTAGTACTAGCTTGAATATTTTTGCAAGATGCAAAACTAGTTTATTTTGTTGCATGCTCTAGCATTATACCTCATCAGGAAGAGATTCAAAGGAATGAAAAGCTCTGAGAATGTTGAGTTGCTGAGAAATAGTCTCACAAGTTGTTTATTTCATTACGTATTTTCTTGGTTGTAATTTCTACAGACAGAAACACTAGAAGAGAGACCTGTTGAATCATGAAGTTAAGGGAGGAATAAAACACAGAAGAAACAGACTGAGGTATGAAACAACACTACAGTCTTCACACCTGCTGATGTGGTACCACTTATTTCTCTTCCCTCTCTTGGGAGAAGGAGACACCTTCTAAATGAAACTCTTTCCCTTACCTAGGTTACTTTTCAGCTGGTGCATTTCCTCAGCCTGGTTTTTATCAATCAGCTGTGTGCATTCTTGAACCAGTTCTCTAAGGGCAGAAATGTACAGATAATACAGGAGTTGCAGGACCTCCTTTCAGCAATCATATTGCGCATGTGAACTTAAACTAAGCTTTAAACAACAACAGAAAACTTTTCAAGTAGAGTGTTTTAGAGATTTACAGTGGCTTGTTGAAGTCCTAACTCTAGTGAGAAGCTCAGTGGACTCTTATTAAGAATTTTGATAGAGCCAAGAATTCAAAGGCATTGCCTTGAAGAAGTTTCAAGCTTACCTGAAAAAAAGGGTCTACATGGAACTGTTCCTGTGTACAGTCTCAAAGGCATTGTATGTGGTGAGTCTGTGCAAACATGTGATTAGTAACAAAGCAGAGAGTAGCATGAGTAGAAAATGCCTGCTAAGGTCATGTTGTGGTCCCCTATTATTTTTTCAAATGTACATCTCCTTGACTTGGTTTCTAGTTACATGCCCTAGGGTCATCTTGCTGATTTTTGCCCTGGATAACTATTCTTTCTGTACTCTGATCACTACTCTGCATTGAAGAGGAGTATATCTTATGTAAAAGGCATAGAAAAGCAAAAGGATATGTGCTGGAGGGCAAACACAATAAGGAAATTTATATTTGTTCCTTTTCATAAACAATTGCCTGGAAAAAAAATTAAAAAGGCTTCTTTGTCTAGACACCACTGCTCATAAGATTTCTATTGCTGTATGGTAAATTATTTTTTTAATGACAGGTGTGAATATATACATTACCTGGGAAGAGAAAGTCATAAAATTATTAGTGTATGCTCACATTAAATTTTATGTTTGATATTAAAAAGTCATTAGTAATACTAATAAGTGCCTATTTATTCTTACAAGCAAAATTTTAAAAAAAAACAGATGGAATCTAAAACAATTATGTATGCAAACGTTTTATTGTAGCTGCTTCCAGGTTTGGTGAACTTACCTTACAACTCCTGTTACTGCATTGATGGGTGTCATGACTGAGGTGCCTTCGGTTGCAGATAGAAGCAGGTGACACAGGTAGCACAGATTTATTCCTCTCTATGCTAAAAGAAATTCTGGGCATAAAAATCTTTGTTTCTTGTTGACAGACGTATCTTCAGTTAGTCTGAAAGTAAGATCCATGAATAAGCTAAAAATAATGCATAGAAAGAGATGTAATATTCAAGTTCAGCTTGTTGTTTTTTGTTTTTTTCTGAAATGCTAAAATATCTAATTTGAAAGTAAAACCTTAAATCTTGCTAAAGATTTTGAAGGTTGTGTTCTAGCTGAGCATTTGAGAAATTTTCTGGCAGCATATTTTTCTCCTGGGAAATACTGATTGGGCGGTGTGATAGTCTCGGCATTCTTTTTTTTAGGAGAAACATTAAACAGAGCCTATTTCATTGTGAAATAGCTTTTAAAAGTATTATAACATTTAATACGTTAAAAAGTCTTTAACATTCTACCAGAATGGCAATATTTAGGGATGGAGTTACAAGAACAGTGGCTTGTTTCCTTCATAAATCTCTAAAACTTTTGGTTTTTTTTCCTGTTAGTACATGGGGAAAAGAACTACTTTAAATCACAAATACGCCTTCAGTGTGTTCAAGCCTGTTTGCACACCACTGTATATATGACAAATTGTAGGAGCCAACAACTCAAAGTCAACAATACCTTATAATTTGACTGTCTTGTCATAATAATACTCCCAAACCTCCTTTTCCCCTTTTGTTTTGTTTTGGTTTTTTCTTACCAAAACATCACAGATGAACCCGTTTGAACCCTTTCTGTTCTTTTATTTTTTTTTATTCTAGCTTATTCTACTTATTTTAAGAGGCATTGAATCAGACCCCTAGTTAACACTGCACATTGGCCATCATTTTTGATATTCAAGGGAATGTGTGTGTGTGTGTGTATATATATCCCATTTTTCAGCAGCTACCGGTAGCTGGCTGATCTCATTTCAATGCATGATTATAAAAACACAGAAGTAGCACATTTCTTAGCTGGATAGACATGTTGCTATTTCTGGCATTTCAGTTATGTATATTTATGAGCTTCTAAATTTGTTTGTCCAATATCAGAATTTCTTCAGTGTCCAAATCTCATTAATTATAAAGTAAATATTTTAATATACATGATTATTAACTGTACATAAGAAAAATTACAAGTACTGTCATGACTAATTTCCTGTGGGAACTGATAAATTGCCTGTATATTTATTTCTTGGGGAAAACTCTGACTTCAGGATTTCACATTTCCCAGGCAGAATACTTGTACTTTTAACTAATAAGGCAAAACATATCTGACACTTCTAAAACCCATTTACTTACCATTTTGAGAGTTTAGCCTTCATTAAAAATAAAATACAAACATTTTTTGCAGAAAACAAAGTAATTGACCTGTCACTTAAAAAACCATAAAAATCTCCTTGCTACTCTTTCTCCACCTTACTTGTTTTCATTTATAGACTGATTAGTATGCCTAACTTTCATGTATCTTCACCCAGACTCATCCTTAGCTCAAGCCTGCAATGGTGTCATTTAATTAGGAGAAATTGGTAAATACTTTCCAACACCCTATTGTTCTCTCTGTTGAAATACTCTTGGCTTATTTGTCATGCACTAAAATATTGCCTATGTGCAAGTATTTTAAATATTATATATGAATTGGAGAATTTCTGAATGTGCTGGCTTCTATTTTGTTATTCCTTAAATAACAAAGCTATGTTCTTACTAACTATCTAAACAGCCTCTCAGGTGATATTTCTCTATAAATAAATATTTGGGTAGAGTCTTTAGTGTCTTATAAGGGATGGACTCATGCTGGAACCTGAATACGATTCAGTCTAAAATTCACTCAGCCATAAGATTCAAACCCACTGGGGATCATGTGTTATTAGTTTCAGGACTATTTGTTTGAAAAATACACTGATTATTGAAGCAAACCATAAAGCAGAGGGACAAGAAGTGGGATGGACTGAGAGGTAACCTATAGCATAAGAGAGGAGGATGTGACAGCCACGAGAAGTGAGGCAGAGGCAGGAGGAAAAGCCACTATGAGGAAAAGGGGACCAGGAGGGCCTGATTTGGAGCTGTGCTGAAGGGTCCAGTTCGGGGATAGGGGATGTAAAATGTATGAAAACTTTCAAGGTCTGAGAAAAATAATATGTGATCAGCCTGATAACATTTACACAGAGCATAACAGTAGGAAGAGCATCAGATGAATGGCAGGTGAAAAAAGTTTGGGGGTTTTCTCTTCTAAAAAGATAGATGGTTTCAAAATAAACTTAAAAAGACACTGCTGCTTGTTTTGCCAAATGGGAGTTAATTAAGTAAGGTCTTGCCTAGTATATGTGGTAAGTATAATGGCACAGAGACTGCTCCATGTGAGCCTCCAGCCTCACAATCTCCAGAGTATCAGCCAAAATCTCCTGAAGAACATGAATAATTCTAAAATTTTAAACTTTTGGGGTAACGAGAGACTTCTGCTAAATACAGATTTGCATAAACGTCTGAGAGTTCAACAAAAAAGAGCTACTTTTTTCTCTGCTTAAACTGAATCTTTCAGGCAGTTTTACATGTTATAGACCATACAGAGGTTTCAGGTAATTTAAAAGACGTCCAAGTAAGAGCAATTTGCAAACCGCTTCCTCGTCAGAATTTTGGTTACGGTGTGGAAAGGAATACAGGTAAATAAAATTTACCCATCATTAATCTGGGCAGCAAAGAACAATTGAGTTTGTCTTTATGTTTACCATTGCACTGCTGCACTGGCACATAAACTGTGGTCCTCTAATTAGTAGTACTGTAATGATAGTTGTGTAATGGTTTGATATACACATAGTAATAAGACTGCTTATAGAAAGGGTGCTAGAAAAAAAAATCTGCACTGAGTTCTAAAGTTATTTAATTGTCTCCAAATCAGATGTGGGGAAAACAGCATTTAAACCAAGCATTTTTTGTAGTAATGATGATTTTGTGTCTGAGGGAGGTTTCAGCAGCCTAGGCTTGCAAGTGAAGAAGTGATTGTGAAAGCAGTGACAGCTGCAAAGCTGAATACTTAGCTTACTGAGATCCTGTCTTTCTTGAAGAGCTATATTTTAAAAGATGTCTGCAGTGGACTAGAAACCTGAGTTGCAGCAAGCAATTGCTCTTACTGAAGCACTCTTTATTCAGCGTATGTTTTACTGTATTGTAGGTTTGTGTTAATCTGAATGTAGGCTAGAAATATTAAGGTTTAATATTCTATTAAAATGTCAATAACTATATTAAGTATTATGATCTGTCATCTTTGGTAATCATTAACCAAACTAAAAGCACTTTTTAAATAGATTTTAATCTCAGTGTGTACTTAAATATTGGAGGGCTTAATTTTACGTTTTAAAGCAAAGCAATAATAATTTCCAAACATTTTCACAGGCTCATTTAGAAACTTGTGAGTTTGCTGAGTGTGGCAAGCCTTGGGCTCGAGTGAAATACTCATCCTAACTCAGTAATTCTAAGGATGGCATATGTGATTTTAAATGATTCACAGTACTGTTCTGTGAAATTAGAGAAACTGTCCTTAGAAGATCCACAGTATGAAGAAAACATTCTGGTGAAATAAGTAGAAACATGACAGTATAGTTCATAATTTTCCAAGGTGAAAAACTTAACTACACAATCAAGTGACTTTTAAAAACTATTTTTTAAATAACAGATCCTTTCTCATGTGATATAGCAGTTTCTCCTAATAATTAAGAAGTTTGTGGACAAGGAATCAAGAACCTACAATATGAACTCTAATCAGCCCTATTTCTTTTGCTTCTATTGGCATATTCCAGCTGCTTTTACCCTCTTATATAACCCGGTTGAACAGTTTAAGCCTTCTGTCATCCTTTGAGATGTTTCTCTGGGTAGCTTGTGGGTCTCTAAGTTGCTTTAGTCTCTTTTCTTCTATTACTACAATCATTTCTTTAACGTCAGCTGGAAGAATATGACTGCCTATTAAGGCATTAATGCCTGAGTCTAACGTAAGGGAAAAAGCATACGTAAAAGTCTTTCATTAGGCACATCCTTTGGTTTTGTTTGACTGACTCACTGGAGGTTTACGATGTAATTGTGTTCATTTTCAATCTTGTTTTGGGAACAGCTATGATGTGGAAAAACATCTTTTTAAAATCTTCTGTGCAAGTTAAAATGCAGAGAATTGAGCTCCCCCACTATTAGCTAAATTGCCTGCTATGGACACACGTTAAATACCACAACTTGGGAAGTGTTAATGGTGAGAGAGAAATGACAGAAGTAGGAAGAGGTCTGGCTCTGATTCAGCTACTACACTTCTTTCTCCATTGTGCAAAACTTCAGATAGACCTTAGCTCTGCTGCAGCTTTGTTTGAGTGTTTGGGAGCACTGCAGAGCGAGTTGTCCCACAGCCTCCTTAGAAATGGCTTTAGCTGTTCTGTATGAATCCAAAACTAAGGGTCAAGCAGCACGACATTTCCAAACTCTGTATCTGGCCCTGAAGAGCTCTCTAGAATTTTTTATCCAACAACAACAACAACAAAAATCCTCTCTTATTCTTGGTGTATATGCTCTTTACCTTCAACTTAGCTTGCATTGCAGAGATGGTCAGCCTGTGGGCTGGGTGAGCAGTCGTGAACTGAATCACTTCAGCTGTTGCTTTATCTCATCAGTAAGAGCCAGGTACTTAGGGTGAGGTATAGGTTGAATGGCCTGAAAAGTCAAACTTTTCTGCTGGAAGAGGATGATAAAATTGCCAAGGAAATGAAACTTGTGTTTCTTCTGGTCAAACTCAAATCTGGGATGCCTGACACCTTTTTAAATCTCTGTGTGTGACCTTTTGCTTGTTTGTCTTCAGAGGGTGAAGTCTGAAAACTAGATTGTTAGGATTATTTTCAGTACCAGTTGAACTGAACTGGAAACCTAGAGGCAAAACCACATTTTGAGAAAAGCCTTCCTTCCAGGTCACAGTCTGCAACCACAAGCATCTTGATTGTCACACCTAGAGAAGTTTTCTAGTCCTGTGAGTGTAGCTGGTGATCTTTGATATTTATATTCCAGAGCTCTCCAGATCCTGGCCCAGAGAAAATAAACTATGTTGACTGGAAGCTGTGTCAGGATCAGGTGGAGTGACTCCCCAAAGGAAAGCAGAGACCACTCTGGATTTCACAAGTCATGCATTATGTTCAAATGTGATTGATATTTCTCAAATGCACATTTGTCCTAATTCTGGCATCTTCAACAAATCTCTTCAAAGTAGGGAACTCTTTTGCCTGATCTGGCATGCCTGAAAAAACCTCAAACTTTTTTTCTACTTTTTTTTTCTTCTAGTGAATACAATTTAGAATTTTGCAAAACAGTAACATGACGTACTGCCATGTCAATCAAGCTTTTTAAAATGAGATTTGATTTAAATACTGCTTGCTTAAATCCTATGTCTACACTGGCCCACACGTCCATGCTTTCAATGAAATGAATAGTTGTCAGAAGAACAAAGCACGTATTATCCGTTCCTTACACTGTCTTGAGCAATGATGAATACCTTTACAAAGGAAGATTCTAGCTGATATGACAGACTTGGGGGTTTGTTTTTTTAAAAATCACATCAGGAACACTGGATATAAATTAAACACGGTAGCGTGTGTGGAGGGAATCAAATGTCTAGCAAAATTAGAATAAGGTGTTTTAACTGATATTTATTGCCATAACACTAGGAGAGGAGAAGGGCACAGGGGAGGATTTTCTCATCATGAAATGAAGTTTGGTATGAAAACAAAATACATTTGAACTTGTCAGAGAAGTTCAACCACGAAAGAAGATTTAAAATATGTGGGTAAAGAATTTTGGTTTTTTGCAATACAATTTCTCTAACACCTTTAAGTAGAAAGTAATTTCTCCCCCTGGTAATGAGGGATAAGCTTGTCCCATTTCAATGTGCCACTACTGTCCAACCTTTTGCCTGATCCACAGGTTCACAAAGTCAGTTGGGACTTTTCTTTGTGATGTTCTCACTGATCCTTTCAATTCCTGGCTGGGTTCTCTGTGTATTTACTGCTGAGAAATCCTGCTCGGGGTTATAGCGTTAAGTCATTTTTCTTCTGCACAACAATCCCTAAAAGAAATGTATTTTAAAAATAATTGCCAAGGATAAACGTGTATTAACGATGGTGATGTTTCTCTGGTAATATTTTTCCTTGGTGATTTATGTTCCATTTTTAATGGTTTTCTATTTTTTCCATCTAATAATAATAATCTGATATAATGTTGCATCCTACCTCTGGTACCTCTCTGTATCAGGACATTTCCTATTGAAACTCCATGCCTATGAATAAGGCAGTGGTATGGTTGGAATTTAATGTTGTTTTGCATATTCTATGGGGCTTGGATAAAAATCCAAATCTGAGATAGACATGGAAGCTTCCAGTTTCACCCATCTCAACTCTTCTGACATCTCTCATTTTCTAGTGGACAAAATATAACAGAGCTTAAATAGTTTGAACTGAAGAGCCTTTTCATTGAATGACAGAAAAGCACCATTTCTGTGGTTCTTCTGCACGGGGTGTCCTTTGTTCTTTCCTAGCCCCAACTGTAAGTTGCAAGCCTGGGTTACAGCTTAATGTGTACAATTATTTAGTAATAAAAGGAAGTATGGAAAAAGCGTGGAGTGGTACTGCAGGCACTGGAGTATCCTTTGCACATAACCAGCTCTGCAAAACTTGTATGAAGTAAGTATGGCTGTCACAAAATAGAGCTAGAACAGAATCATGTCAAATATAGAAAAGAAAAAGATTAAGTCTTTTCTTCTGTTCTTAAAAAGGTAATTCAATATGATATTTGCAGGCATAAGAAACATCTTTTTTGGTCCAATCCACCTTCTGCTGCCTAAAAATAATTTGTGCTTCTAAAAACATGCCTCAAAGTTGCACTTTCTATCCAGCTACGGTTTTGTTGTAAGAAAGATTGCCTCTTTTCTGAAAACCTTGCCTCATTCCCAACTTAGACTGCATCAGCTGCTAGAACAACCTGATTAAATAAACTGTACGTAGACAAAAGTCTTTGGTAAATATATTTTTAAACTGTGCAATCAGCTGTGTTTCAGTCTGTATTACTGGTGAATCAATCTCTATACCTGTCAGGAGGACAGGGTAAGGTAGTAAGTGCTTGTCAGGGGGAATTGTGTTTTATGAAAGTCCTGCCTGTGGAAAAGGAATAGTTGGTCTACTTTGTTTTGTCAGTAGTAGGCACCCTTTTGTGAAGTGATAAATGCTTGTATATCCCACTTCTTTATTTACAAGGCTATTGTATTATTATCAAACAGTAAGTTTTCAACTTTCTTTCACTTTATATATCTTGCCCTTCCTATTTCTTCTGTGCATTCTCCACCTCTCTCCTGCCTCCTCGTTTACTCTGCAGTATGCATTTTCTGCTAGAGGTACAGAAGACAGACTTCTTAAAATGGTTGTGGTGACAGGACCAGGCTCAACTGGTTTGAACTGAAAGAGTGTAGATTCAGTTTGGATATAAGGATTTGGACATAGTCACACTTTTATAATGAGGATGGTGAGACACAGCAGTGGGTTGCCCACAGATGTTATGGATGCCCCATAACTGGAAGAGTTCAAAGTCAGGTTGGTGAGAGCTTTGAGCAACCTGACCTAGTAGAAGGTGTCCCTGCCTATGGCGTGGGGGTTGGAACTAGATAATCTTTAAAGGTCTTTTCCCACCCAAGCCATTCTATGACTTGAATTTCATCCTTTACCAAGGAGGTAGTGTTAGCCCATGCATGTTTTCCTTCATTTGAATGGCAGGTAAGATACAAACCCAAAGTTGAATATATGCTCAGTTTGTCTTTCATTTTTACATATTCTGACCACACACCTTTCCTCCTTTCCTTTCTGCCTCCCACCTCCTGCTTCTTTGCAGTGTTCTTGCTGCATCGTAAATCTTTCAGAAATATTCAGCATGAATTGATCATTATCCCATCTTGCCTTTGTTATGTCAAGCAAGCAAAAAAGAACTGTTGTTTCTGAAACAGTCCGTGTTTCTTGGTTCATTTATTTTCTTATTAAGTTCAGGTGGAGGATGAGGATGCTATTAAAAAAAATACCAAATTCAAGGACATAACAGCAAATGTTATTGTCATTACTGCAATTTAACAAACGGAGGTAACAAGAGTTTTCTAAATTCTAAAAAGCAGACTGTGTTGCAGATTAGATATTTTCTCTCAGTTTTGGGTTCTTCTTGAATACTGCCATTTTCTTTCTGTTCAAAATTTCTTAATTCTTCAGAGCTTAATTAAGCTACTACAGATGTTACCCTTTTTTCCTTTTATTGGATCAGTTTCAAACAGAAATACCGCTACCATATTTGATGCTATCTCAAACTTCTTTTCGGATTATTTTTTTTAAATGACTCATCTTTTTTGCTGAAATCTTTGGGGAGTTAAGAGCCAATATGAAGATAAATTATTTGGGACGCCTCAGCTTGACTTGCATTGGACAGATGTAAAACCCACTTCAGTTTGGGAAGTTACATTTACTGCTAACTAGGACCTTTGTTCATAATTTCTGATACCAGAAAAAAGCAGTTAAGTCACTTACATCTCATAATCTCTCTCTTGTCACTTTGTGCCATGATTTACTAGTAAAGTGATAATTTACTTCAACTGCCTCAAAGCTCAGTAAAAGGGAGAATGACATTTGTTAGCATAAAATACCATGTTCTGGGTTTACATACCTCATCTAGAACTCACTGGAGCCAGTGTATTTTCCATGGACTTATACTTATACAGGGAGTTATACATAAAACCACACAAGCACGAACAAAATCCTAACACTGCCTTGTTGAGTAAACAATTATAGATGACTATTCAGAGCTACAGAAAGATGCCCTTCTTTTACCTTCATCTGAATATTCAGGATTCTTACTGCTTATACCTTCCTGAAAACTCTGTTTTAATATCTGAACATAGAATTAAGAACTCATGAATGTTAAGCTAAAAATTAATTTTGGATAACTTGTCTGTGAAGATGTGTCATGAATATGAGCTAATGACAAGCTTAATTAACATCACTGCAAAATGTGAAAGATGAAAAAATAGGTCAAGGAAAAAAGTAAAAAATAAATAAGCAGAAGTCGTTCTGTTGGACCATTTCACGGCAACTAACCTTAGCTGAACCACTGGATCTGTTCATCTTGAGTAGGTGGAAATTGTTGGAACCAACAGTCCATTATCAAGGGTCCAGCTAGATCCCTGTCCTGCCTTGTCCAACGTTCACAATGTAGCCTCTGTATGTCTTGACCACAAAGTAGAAGTATTTACCTCCTCCCTCTTTCTCCTCAAAGATAGAAGTAGATATACTTTATTCCACTGCACTTAATATTCATTTTGGAATTGTTTCAGGGTGCTCTGGACTTAGCATGTCAAAAAATGGGTCCTCCCTGGTCAGACCATTCAGTTTCACTCTAACATTTCCCTCTATTGTGATCAGCAATAATACTCCATTCCTTGCAGTCACCCAAGATTCTGTACTTACAGAGTCTCAAGAGAATAGCTGCAAAGAGAAAGGTTTTCAGTGATTTTACTATTAGTACAGAATTGATAGTGCTGTGCATGGAGTTATATTCTATGAATAGAGTCTTCAGTGTCCCTTGGCCTATCAATACAACATGTAGTATAATAAAGTAAGCATAATAATAAATAAATATTATGTCTACAAATCCTGTTCAGCTGCAACTTGCCAAGTTAGAAAAATGTCTGTGTTATTGAAGAGCCTTGCATTATGTAGTATTCTAGAAAATCAAAATATATGAAAGAAAAAAACCAGAACCCAGTTATCAGAGAAAGTTGCTTTTGCTAAACCTTCTTTTACTTCTCATGAGAGCATTAGCTCAGGGTCTTGAAAGTGAAAGGGCATCCAGTCCATCAGTTTAAGAGACTTTTTCAATGTGTGGATTATTAGATTAATTTCCTGGTAAAGAAAACGTGTTACCAGAGGATAATGAGTCTCAAGTTTTCTCTAGTTTCCAGTGAATGGTAGATGTCTTTTCTGTCATTTCATTTTACAAACAAGGGAGGTCATTATGAACACTGTCCTTGGGTAATGTTTTGCTATTCTGTAGAGAATTCTAACTAGGATGGGAACATCATCCTTTTCTTTCTCAGCTTCGTATCTCAGCTTCTCTCCATGTGTGCTGCCTAAATGAGATTTTCCTTAATTCTTGTAAAGATCCTTGGTGTAAAGTGTTATTATGTATTTAGGTGTTTGTCTGGAAAAGAATAGCATGTCTCCTTCTTTGCATGTAATTTTCATATCAATTTTGTTTCCTTCACTTGTTTACACTTTTGCAACACCCAGCTAAGTCACGTGTACTACATTATTATCTGTCATTTAAAACTATTGCTCTCAATAGTCTTCAGAACTGTTTTCTTTTTCTTTCCTCCTCTCCCTCCACCCAGATATTCAATGCTATTTCTTTTAAAATTCCAGTCATGCTTTGTGCAACTGTTCCATCTTTCTTAGAGTATCTGGCTTCAGGCTGGTACAAGTTTTATTTGTCATTCATGTCTGGATGTTAATCATTCCATGAATATTGCAGTTCTTATTGGTGGGTGCAGATACGATGTTACTATCTCCTGTAACATTTTTATGACTGGGGAACATTTACTGTGATAAACTATTCCTAGAGGGAACATTTAAAAATAAGATAAAGCAATACAGTAAATTAAATAAAAACTTACAAGCGTATTTGAAAACTTAATTTGCCTGTTAAGTATGGTGACCTTTGGGTTATTTTACTTTGAGACATTTTTCTTTAAGGCTTTATACCCTTTAATCTACATGGAAGGGAATTGCTCACTATTGAAATAACCACATGGCAAGCATTTGTTTTAGTCCATACCTGGAATTGCCTCATGTTTCAGTCAAGCTGGTGAGAGGACTACAAATCACCTGAGCAGCACAAAAGGGACTCAAGAAGGGCACACTTGGCTTCCATTGACATTTTTCTTCTGATTTATTCACAGGTAGAGGAGAAATACTTCAAAAATGTCTAAGTCCTAGAAAGACCTTGTCAGTTCTGTAATCTATCATTGTCCTCAGAACAGTGATGAAGATCGTTGTGTGCGTGACTCCTATACTTACATGCAAAAATCCACCTAAAAGATGACAGGTATAACTTCATTACAGTAGATCATTTGCCTTTTGTGATAAATTGAATTCCTTTTTACTTCCAGTTCTCATCTTTCGTCCTTTCCAAATTTCAGTAAACAAAGCTGTCAGTTGATTCCCAGAACGTATTTATCAGATTTCTGTTAAATTTCCTTACTTTTTTCCCCCCTCTTTTTGTTTTAGGGGCTAGCCAACATAACTGGATGCTATGAACTTGTATTGCTACTGTGTTTGTCCTTATAATAAGAGCATTGGCTAGTACTGGGCAGCTGCGGTAAAACAATTGCACAGAATGGGGAAGATCTGGGTTCATACTCCCTGAGTGCTCTGGGACAAACCACCGAATGTCTTTCAGTGTGATGAATTAGGAATTTTTTTTCTGTTGAACCTCAAACCATTGAGTAAATGCCTCCAAGAAAAGTATTTGAACTCCTATAACTCCTGTTAATATAACTACCTCTTTAAAATAGGTTGAGGTAATCTGCTCTCTGACATTGGCTCTATTGCTCTTATTTTCTCAGCCTACTACTTTTATTTTTAATGTAAAACTATTTGCTTTTGTTTTATTTTCCCCTACTGATAGCTTCATCTCAAAACTGAAAGAGAAATGTCATTATTTCTTTGATATCTTTTCTTGTAACCCTTTTAAAATGTAATTGAAACTTACTGAAGAAAACTACTTTTATTTTCTTGTTTTTCACCTTACTTCAATTGCAATTTCCTTAGATATGTTGTGGAGTCAGTTTAGTATTCAGGAGCTAACATAAATGCATGTGACAAGCATGATTTATGACACTTAGAGCAAAGTTTCAATGTCAGGACTGTATAAAATATTTCACATTTTAGTTTAGTATGGCATGGCTGAAATAATCTCTGGAGTGCATTGCAGCTGATTATTATTTGTTTGTTTTTATCATAGACAAGAACACCATCAAATAAACAAGGAAAAAATGAACTCAACTTGGTCCAGATATCTGAGTATCTTGAACTGAATCCGTGTGTATAAAGAAGCTGTAAGTTTAAGATGCTCTATTTTATTTTTAATACCACATTCAAGGAAAGAATAACACATATTTTTAGATGCTCTTGGAGCTTCCAGATGCACAAGAGGTATATTTCCCCCCTTGCTGCTTCCACATATACACTCTGATTAATGCAGATGTGAGTTATGCATTAGTATCACAGGGAGAATTTCACAGCAGCTGCTAAGGCACAGAAAGCCTGAGTGGGTGGTGAGGAAAGAATAAACAGTGACTTTCCATTGGGAGTTTGAAAAGGCTGATGAGGAGTCTGTCTAGAGAAAGACATCTCATCTGTTCTGCCGTATTCAGACTCATAGACTAGACACCTAAAATAATGCACATCGGAAGACTCTTGAAGGATCTAGTGCTGCCCTTATCTGCTATAGGGCAGATAGGTAGTGATTTATTTATTTATGTATTTGTAGGTAGAACTCTGAAGACTTAAAATGCAAAGCAGTATGCAGTCTTGAGTAGTAAGTACAGTAATGGCAACAGCCACGGAAGTCAAAGAGAAACAAGAGAAACTGCTGTGGTCAGTATTTGAGACTTGGAGGGCAAACGGGAGCTGAAAATGTCATACAGAATATTTGGAAATGTGTGTTTTTACCAACTGTCAGGAAGAATTATTTTAAATTCTTCCTTACTTTTTTTCCTAAGCCAAGATGTAGATTTTAAGCTGAGTAGCTACCAGTTCCGTTAAACATCTTCCTAAAACTAACAACTGACATACACCTTTTACCACTGTTAACAAGATTTTAACATCCAAACGTGAGGTGATATTTTGATAGGAAAAAATTAAATAGTATTCCTCACCAGCATATGCAGTCATTTAAAGAAAAAAGGGGGGGAAAAAAGCAATGTCCTAATTTTCAGACAGGAAAAGTGAAAAAGCTTGTCCCAGTTTGTACAGAAATCTGAGTGGTCTCTAGCAATCATTATAAAGGATTCAAAATATTTTTGGCTAATAAGACCAACACATAAGATGTTCTGGTTGTGGCTGAGGATGAGAGACACACCTTGTGAAAGTTAAAAGTTTACTAGATATTGTATCATATTCCACTTAGTGGTGTGACAGAACGAATGCAAGAAAATAAATCCTTGATTTGGGGATATTATTTAGATTAGGACTATGCATTACTTCCAACAATTAATGGTTGGGATGTATCAGGAAAAAAAGTACAGCCAATTTACAATCAGCCTAATCTAGCAGTTCAAACTTAAGGTTTTTGCACTAGTCTAGACCAATTCACTGTAAGTTTCTTTAATTAATGTGGAATGTGGAAGGTTTTTTTAAGTGTTTCAGTGTTCCCCATATCAGAACTTCGTGGAATTAGTAGAGAATTAAGCTGTGACTTTACTAATGTAATTTGATGGCTTAACATCTCAGAGTGCCTAGTTTTCACTATTTGTTCTGCTTTAAGATTTGACATGATCAGTCAGATCTGAGAATTATAATTATGCATGTAGAAATAGACTTCAAGATTTTTAGTCCCCACAGAAAAAGCCAGTGGGTATGTAATTAGAAACAAGAAAAAAGGTTAACCTACTTTTTTCATTGAGTCTAAACTTCTGATTGATTTATCTTTATTTCTTTTTATTGATCTATTTTTCTGTCTATCTAGTCTGTCACTATTAATCTTGGCCTTATTTTGCATTGATTGATCATTTAACCTGATTCCTTGCCTGAATGCTGGTAATTTAATAATGGGAGCCAATTAGGAGTTAAATAGAATCAATAAACCATTCTGTGACATCAATGAGAGAAACATTGGAAGTACTATCTCAGTATTTTACATTGTTATTTTTAGAGCTGAAGTCAACTAAAGATACTAATGAAACTAGGAAAATAATTCATAAAATGTTACTGCACTTAAGCTATCAATTTTTTCCAGCTTCAGAAAATAAAGGCTGGAAGAGGCTGTTATTTGTTCAACTTCAGCAGACACTTCTTACCTAACCAATTTGTGATATGGAAAGAGAACAGAGTATCAAAGCATCATTAAGATTGGAAAAGACCTCTAATTTCATCAAGTCCAATTGTCAGCCCAATGTTGGTTTTGCCTTCTCAATCCCACTTCCATGATATCTGCCGTCTTTGTTTTCCAGCTGTTCTACATTCCCTGTCTATTTTAAGTAGCAAAGAAAGGAGACACATATTTTTAGTCAACTATCCTTCCACAATTAAGACCAATGTAATTCATGGAGAAATCACCATTTTGCTGGGAAGCTGAAATGTTTCTGCCAGAGGATATTTGGAAAAGCAGCATTTATAATACTGAACATGTCAGAGGAGTCATCAGTTGAAAGAGTGTAAAATGGATGTTTCTTGAGAACTGCAC
This sequence comes from Piaya cayana, assembly GCA_013389865.1. Lineage (NCBI taxonomy): Eukaryota > Metazoa > Chordata > Aves > Cuculiformes > Coccyzidae > Piaya > Piaya cayana. Next base: position 257,986 of record WAAB01009322.1, read on the forward strand.
ATCACCACTAGCTTCCTCCACTTGAAGTATAGTTTCATCATGGTTTCATGTCACAGGTATGTAGAAATATTTGATTTATTAAGAAACCAAATGGATATGCCTCCAGTTATCTCACATGCCTCCAGTTATCTCACATGCCTTCCTAAGATACTTATTTTCAAAGGGCGAGTGTTGGTTACTCCATATTTTGTGCAACACTTTTTGCCAGTCTCTGCTTTCTCCAGAAAGGCAAAAAGCAAAGAAAATATCCAACATCTTCATATGCTGAGAGAAGCAAGATTGTGAGGTAAGTTTGGGGATATTTCTAAGAGTCTCCTCCTAAGCTTGATACATATCATGGGTAAAGGAATGGTGTTAGTTGCTTGCAAAAAGCGGCATCCCTCTTTCTTGCTGAACACCTTTATGAAAAAGCTGTTAATTATTATCTATTCCATTTATATCTAAATGAGAAAATAAATATACAATAATATATGCAAACCTTGCATATCTGAAACCTCTTAGATTTTCTCCTACAATTTTTATGACCCTTTTATTTCTACATTTACATCTTCTTTGGTCTCCCCATTGCTTGTTTTAGATGTGTTATAAGTATGGTTTCCCGAATGCTTGAGAACAATTTGTTTTTCCTGCCAGTGGATGGTGACAGACACATTCTGACAGACCAAGAGCTGGACCACATCTAAGTGTTAATATCGTGCATTAGCACCATTGTAAGCTGCTTGTTTACTTTCCTGTAAGCCCTATCAGATGTTGCTCTTTGGTTTTAAGTTTATTTTGCTTCATGTTATTGCCTTCCTGATAAACCAGTCCTAGTAACAAACCACACATTATTATGGGTTTAGACATAAGCTTCTGTGAAGACGCTAGACACTGTCCATGTGCCATTGAGCAGTAAATATAATCCTTCCTCTAAAATCTTTGTAATTCTTTGTAATCCCACCCCTAAATTCTACTTTTCCAGCTGGATGGACATTGTAGTGGTACCAAGCTGACCTTCACCACCGGGTTCTGATTTAGGGTTTTTAGCTCTATTTTGCACATCTCCCTTCTCTGTGCCAGAACAGATTAGCTCTACTAGCTTCTATGTAAATCCAGATGTTTGCTACATGAATAATTCCTAGCCTATCTGAAAGCCCATGGCACAGCAGGGGAAGAATATTACATGCCAAATAACAGCCTACTGGAATCCTGCTTGCCAATTATTTCATTTTGGGGGAAGAAGGTAATGTGTAGCAGCCAGGCCCACGGATATTTGCACATCCGTGCTCACATCAATGTCTGCATGACACAGCCACCTCCTGATTTCAATTTACTTATGCTGGATCTTTTTTGAGTTTCAACTGTTTGAACTGTGAACGGGATGAACAGAATAAGGAAGAGGCACAGCAGTGGCATAGCAGTCTGAGTCAATTTAAAGCAAGCATCCCCCCACAAACACCAAAATCATCAAAGCAAGAAAAGAGGCTAGAGAACAGAAAGAGGATGAAAATGAAGCTTGTAGGGGGAATACAAATTCTAAATATCAAATACTTTGAAAAGCACAGTGAAAGAGTAATGGTGAGTAGACATTAGTTATCTTTGCACATGAATGAGAAAAGGGAAAGTGATATGTTTACCTATGTTGCAAAGATAGACCATTTTTTCTTCTGGGTTTTTTGACATTTTATTTGGTTTTGGCTCTGATTTTTTTGTTTTTTTTTTCCTTTTTAACATAGAGTAAGCACCACTCAATAAACTGAAGTAATACAAAACTTAATTTTTGGGGGTCCAGTTTGTTTGTTTTCTAATCATAACCTATTCTACAAATTAAAAACCAATGCAGTTCAAAATAAGCCCTCCATTTGCAGGTCTACAATCTATATTTCTACTTTTTGTCTGGCACAAAATCTAGATCAATGGAATGGATTTCCTTTGAGAACAAATGAGGCTTGTCCATTTCCCTTTCTCCCAAATTAGTTATTATTTTAATTTCTTTTTCATGTAAGCTTCTTGTTGCATTATTTCTAAACTTTGCTCCAAGTAGACTTGCAAAAAGTGAAATAAAATATCTGGAGACTCCATTAATGGAGTCTATTCATGAATGATAAAAAGCATTGGACTAAGGCTCTTAAATCAGTGGAGTTTCCCAACAGTCATTGTTTCTTCCAAACATTTTTTGTTGTTGTTGCTTTTTTATATATTAAAAAAACTTAATTTTGTTTTCTTAGTGCTCCATAATTCTCTTTTTGTCTTTAATTTTAGTTTTCCCTAAGTTAAACTTAAAAGAAAACCACACTTATTTAACTGCCAGCTCCTCAGAGCTTAGAGACTAAATTGCCTTGGAAACTAGAAGATTATGTAAGGATAATGGATTTCTGTTATTTGACAACTCAGCAATCTAATTAAGTAGTGACAGATATAGTTCTTATTACATCTAATTTTATGATTGGTTAAAATTTCATTTTACAAGAAGAGATTAATGATTAAATATCAAATTATCTGTAGATTTTTGTATTTTGACTTGATCATCATCCAATAGATACAGATAATAGAATAAAAATCATTGCAAGAACTTGCTTAAAAATTAAAAGAAGATTATATATTGAAAACCAATTCTGAATTTTGCATGGGAACATGTTTAAACTGGGTTATAAAATATTACATATTTAATCTCTCAGAGAAAATGCTCCTCATGGTTATACCCAGCTTTATTTAGACTCTGTACACAAAGAAGATATAAAAGCATTTTGAGTATCTATGTCAACTAAAAGGATAACATAACCCCTCCACGCAGCATGGGCATGATCATCAGTATCAGCCTTGTATAGAAACTCAGCTGCTGTTCTCCATCCCTCGTGTCAGTGCTTTAAGGAGGATCTGTAGACTTTTCCAGGCTGCATGCAGTGGACTTGCAGCATGCGAAGAGATATCAGTGGTGCATCTAAGAAATCTGTTTTCTCTCCTGCAAAGCCAAAGTATTCCTTTTGACAGGTGCTGTGAAGAGGAACAAGCTGGACTATTTTAATGCTGCAAAGATGCGATTCCTCCATGATATCCAGGGAACGAAGCAATAGGACTGATAAGTTAGCAAACTAAGCTGGAAACCTTGGGGAAGAAAAGGAGAAAAGTTATTCCTTAAATACAATGAAGCAAATAAGCAGTTCGCAGACCAGCTTTTGGATTTCTGTATTTTAAGTGTCCTGTTTGATCTTACCTGATTTGACCAAGCCAGGAGTTCCTTTCAGAGCAATACTTGTGACGGAAGGTGCAGCTTGTGACCAAGTCTGATGGTAGCTTTGAGTTTAAAATTTTCCACCACACCATCACAATTTTTAAGTTTATCAGCTCTGCCAGGGCCCACTTCCTCCAAGATGGAACAGTGCTGTGATAATCCTTCTAGATTTATGCTCTCAACATGCAGTTCAGCACCTGGGTCGAGAATTATACAAGTATTTAAACAAATTTCCAATAAAGTAGTATAAAGACTGCATTTTCTGATTTGGATATAGTTTCATTGTTGCTGTCTATTCCTGGAAACTATCTTTCCCCAGTTACAAATTTAGGTGTTTGTGTTATTTTGTTTTCTACATTTCAATATAGCACTGGTAATGTTATAAATTTTCATTAAAAAGTGAGTAATTTGTGCAAGGGAAGACGTCTTCCAAAGTATCACTAGTTCACATAGCTTGCATGTTATTGGAGTCCTTTATATCAATTCTATCTATTTGTTTTTCATAAATATTCACAGAAACCACTCCTCCTTAGGTTTAAAATCTGACCTCAGGATCCACCAGCCTTACCATCTCGATGATGCTATTGCATGGGGGGTTTTATCTCCTTAATCCTGCAGAGCCCTGTGATGGTAATGCTGGTTTCTAAATTGCAAGAGGTAGTCATTTATTGAAATGAAATCCAGAATATTTATATTTTTACATGCTTACATAAATCAGAAACCTAAGGGTGTTTTGCTCAAAGTTTCCCCAATATGTTGTCTGTTAACAGAAATGAGCATTGAGAATTTTAAAATGTAGGAGCTGTGGTGTAGAAAATCTTGAATAGGGACTTCCAAGTTTTATTCCTAAATGGAAGTTTAAACATGAGAAATCAGGTTAGAAGTGCTACTCATCTTCAATGCAATGTCTCAAACAAGGACTTTGTCTTCTACAAACCCTTTGCAGGTTGTGTGACCGTTGGGAATGTCTGGGAAGCCCTGGCTCAGAGCACATGGAAACAAAGGTAACCAACATTACTTCATTTTGCTATACTGCCTATTGTTTTCAAGGAAGTTGAAGATGTGACAATAACATAAACAGGATAAAGAAAGGCTCTTAACAAATTCAGTATCATTTTCTTGGTTAAGATTCCCAGTGGGAAGTGATGTGAAAGAATTTTGCTCAGATTCACTGTCAGATAAACCTGACATGGGCTGTCTGCGTGCCAGATGGAATAGAAATTAGACACTTTTTGATCACTGTCTGCCATGGAAACCTCTGGGTTTTTTCATTACTCATCTTATGTCCTAATTGGGGTACTTCATGCATTTGTCACTTGGAGGCTACAAATAGAGCAATAATGAAGATAGAACACCAGCTACAAAGATAGTTTGCCAAAAATAGACGTCTGAACTTAGCTTCAGCTTTCTGTCTGTCCTGCTTCCCTGACCCCTGCAAGCATGTTACTCACTGGGATACGGGGGATTAATCAGAAAACAAGTAATCATAAAATAAACTGGCTACAGACCCTGCAAACAGTTGCTCTTGATTCATATGTAACACTAGATAGCTAAGAGAACTCTTTGAGGTCAGTTTCGAGAAGGCATGATACGCAGTGCCAGCACTGACATATGAACCTTGATTTCAATGTGAAAAAATTATAGCATAATAAAGATTATTACAGTATTACTACAGCCCAGTAATCTTTCTCACTTCCACTCAAGTCAGACTGATTCTGAGTAGAAAGATCTCCCTGTGTTGTTACAACTCGGCTGTAGAAACCACAACCATCAAAAGGAAGATTAAATTAAATAACAAACACTATTATTAGGTAAAATTAAAGGTCTAGTAAAAATCAGGAAAGCAAACTGGATTCACTTTTTGTACTTGGCATACCCAGTCGATATAAGACATCACGTTTGTTGCTGAAAACGGCATCATCTACCCTAATTCATCAGAGAAGGTTACTTGGGTGAATTAAGTGAATGTAACTGTCTCTGGGCATTTGGGTTTAGGTCCGCCATTAGTACTGACCTTTATTTTATTCGATTAGCACTTATGCACTCTGGAAGGGAAGACTTTCTTAGCCTTGCAGTAGGGGTTTGCATTTTCTTCTTTACATCTTCAAGTACAGACAATAACCCCTAATGAGAGTTGAGGGTTTTTTTCATTTGATATGTTCTGAGGGAAGAGATTTCAGTTGGAAATGGATGACTTGTTTCTTTATTGAAATTTTGCTGGAAGTATTGATAGACAAATAATCATTAAAGGTTGCCACATTCCTCTAGCAGCAGTTTATCTCCTGTGTTAAGGGAGAAAACTGCTACCACAAACAAATGAGGATCATAATGCTATTTTAACTACAAATTCACGTAAGCTATGTCCTTTAGTTTAAGCTGTGTGCTGCAATGAGTCAGCTAATACAGAATAAGATTTTAAAAGAAGTTAATGCATCAGAGAATGTAGCAAGACCTAATTCAGCTTGATGAGCTAACATGCTACATTCAATGTGAACTACCTGCTATCTTGGGAACACAGCTGCATACTTTGTGGACCAGAGTCTTGAACCAGAGCCAGAGAGATTAAACTAGCCTAACTAATAGTTACAATCCTTTTCTTGTAGAAATAGTCACTGGAATAACTTTATGGCCTCCCAGGTGTCTGCCTGGTTCTTGTGCCCTTGGCTATATCCCCCTTGAGAGATTTAGAAGGGAGGAGAACAGGCCAGTCCCACTCGCTGCACCAGACAGTCCTTTAACTCTCAACAAATGAATAATTCTGGCCTGAACACAGGCAATTGTCACTATATTTCAGTGCCCCATTTGCCACATAGGGTTAAACCCATCCTTTTCACAAGAATATACTCAAATAAATTGTGAGCAACACATTGCAGATCAGACAAATATCAGAATTATCAGATGTGCAAAGATTTTTTTTTTTTGTAAAAAAAAGACCCTGTACTTAGTTGTAGCACCAATAAAGAAGCATAAGACTACAATTTTCATAAACCTTCTAATTCTCTTAGAAAGATTACTGGAAAGTTCTCTTCTGGAGTTGCTTATGTGACAAGATTGATAACGAAACAAAAAACCCCTTCAGTTCTCCTGAAGTTCTTGTAAGTTAAAGCTATAGCTCCAGCTCCCCGTATCTGATGACCAGAGAATGATTCAGTATTCTCAAGCTTCTTAGGTTTTAAAGAGACAATGATTCACCCTTGCAGCCACTGGTAGTTGTGTGATAATTGAAGATAAATCTGGGATTCTGTGAAACAACGAAGAAACAAATACCCTTGAGCATCTTTTAAAACAGAGTTTACTTCTCCCCTAGAGTATTTTGTTCTAGGCAGAAGCAGATTTAGATGTTTGTGTTGGGGACTGCAAACTGTATACTGTTTATTTTAGGGAGAACTCTTACAACAGCTTCTTCTTTGTAGATACGAAAAAGATGTAGAACAGAATATGCCTTAGCTTTGTCAGAATTTGCATATATCCATATTTTGCAAAGTTAGCCTTCCCATTTCACTACAGGTCATGCAACCTTTCCTGTTTTTTCAGCCGCACAAAGTGGTGACATCTCCAGCAGCACAGCTCATGCTTCACAGCACTGACAGATGCAGCTTCAGTCTATGTGAAAATGGGGAGGCTTGGTCATTACATAAATGTGAAAATGAATGCATTACACAAATGTGGCTTCTGTTGTGATAGCCCTTCTCTCATCCTCTCTCCCAGCTTTTATCTTCTGGGTTAGTCTGTACAGCGCTAATTATCTTGAGCCAAGGCTACACAAGCATTTATGTACCTAAAAAAGGAGGATACTTGTATTTACAGAAGCGTAAGAAATTAGGCAAATCCTCTAAAGGTTTCCACTCAAATTTCCTAATTATTTCTGATGATGTCTCTTTTATAAGGCCTCCTTGGGTGCTTTTGTGAATATTACACTTTTAAACATCTAAATGTGGCCTTCCTGTATGTTAGGGTGTTGAGTGAACTGCTGTTATGGATACGTATTGCCAGTATATGGCACATAGATTAGTAATCAACATGCTGTACCACAGATTACCCATTAATAACCATTAAGTACTCAAGCTTGAGTACATCCATTTTCCTATTTGCCAGAGACTCCAAGCAGACTCTGCAATCTCCATTGGCAGCACATGCCTGCTGCTTTCAGAAAAGAACAGCTTGAACTTTTCACAACAGCAAATCAGACTTCTTTATCAGAGCTGAGATTTTTAATCAGCAGTATTTTCCCTTTTACTTAATTCTGTTGCTCTCTGTGTAGTGGGTAGAAGCAACTGAAATATCCTGGTTTTATCCTTAGGTTTTCAGCTGAGGAGAAAATAAACATCCAGTCACTGTCCTGTGACAATGGCTGTCTTGGGAAAACGAGATACGCACAATTCTTTTTCCCATTCTGCAAAAGAACCCCAAGTAATTTTTCCAGGTTATTTTATATAGTCAGCATAGCTCCTGTCACATGTGTCCCTTTTCCCCTAGAGCAGGGGACACAATAGCTCATTACTCCTGTAGGGCTCTTCCTCAGTGATTTAGTCAAGTTGCTGTCTGACTTCCTGATTAATTCACACAGCTTCCTTAAAAACTCTTATTTAATAAAGTGACAGAATTCTGGCTTGGCAGGTTCCCACTCTCTAGCAGAATAATCATGTGGCCTTCTGCAGCATGCAGGGTGCTGGAAAAGCTTCTGGGTTTGAACAAACTGTTTGAAAAGTGACTTGGCTGCAAGACAAAGCCATGCTCGCTGAACTTCCAAACTCCCAAGGAGATTGCCATGGCAGTGCAGATAGCCTATTAACGACCTTCTATGTTCACTGCTGTCTCACTGGGCAGCAAAAAATACTTGTTTAAAGGCAAACACAAAGACTGTCAAAAGGGGAAAATAAACAGCTGAGGTCTGATAGCACATCCTAAGTTATGGATCAGTGGCCAAATGCATATGTGCAAATCAACATGTTTAAAAGCTACTTATACAGAAATGCCACTGTCTAGAAGCAGACACTTGTCCTGGTCTTCATACTGTGCAGCCTGGTTTTATTAGCCCACAGGTCCTCATGCCACTGTATCATTTCATGCACAACTGCTAGCTTATGTTGCTCTTTGTCTTTCCTTACCTTCTTCTAGATCATGTATTTTCACCTTTTACCTAATTATCAGCTGGCATCTCAGCATACATCTTTGAAATTTCTGTTCTTTATCAGCACCCTTCTCCCTCAAGACCAATTTCTATTTCGTGGTTATATGCAGAAAGTGGATATATAGGTAAAAGAGCTAATTAGGAATTTAAATTGAATCTCAGAAGACCCAAGTTATTAATAAAATACTTTTTGTCTCCTGAATATAAATCTGACAATATATAAACTTTCATAGCATCTTAGATCAGCACACAGAAAGAATCTCTTCCTGCAAACGCAACAGAGATATTTTTGTGTTGTAAAAAGGGGATTGGTCAAGATGACCTTCAGAGTCCTTTCCAACCTCATTCATACTGTAACATTTATATACCTGAGCAAGAAAAGTCACTTTGAAGAATCTCTTATCTTACTATAATAACCCTGATAAAGTCATCTCCGCTGTTTCAAGCATGTTGTTATTATGGCTAAAAGAAGGAGAATTAGAAAGTTTCTATGTTCCAGAAAATGAACAAACAAAGCTGTAACCAGGAGGTAGGACTGGGAAAGCTGTAATATCAACAGAGTGCAGCGAGTGGGGCTTGTACCTATTACTTAACTAATTCAGAAAGAGTCTTTTGACAAGCCCTAACAGATATGAATATCCTGTGGTTCAAACTCTCACAACCATAACCATCATCAAATATTTTGTAGGCAGTATGGTGCAGGACATTTAAAACTTACATAAACTGTGCCTTCTCTGCCACGTACTTATTTACAGGAAGAATATCAGATGTTAGCCACTAGTATGAGACAGGCAAAAGATTTGCCTTTTGTTCCTTCACACATTTACCCCATCTTGCCACTTCCTACATATTTTTAAAATGTCTCTGATGCTGAATAAGGAAACAACATAACTATAATGTCAGAATAAAAATTGAACTAAATGTAAAATAATAGAAGCTTTTGTGAAAATTTAATTTGTATGATTTATACACTAATTATAATAAAACTAGATTAAAGAGAGTGAGGGTGGCATTGGGATTGTTTTCTCTGCAGGCTTCTGCTATTAAGCCTACAGCGATTTAGTTTTGAGATAGAGTGGGAAGGAAAATAAAAATACAGCTAACTATAAAAGATTATTCATGTATTCTCTTTATAGTTATCTTCAGTATTTTCCTGAGCTCCGATTCTGAAAAGATTTTTGTTAGGATTTAGATTCATACTGAGCTTTGCTGCCCTGAGTTACTGTCCTGATTTCAGTAGTTTGGGAACATCTAAATAACTGCAGGTATACATCTTTCTTGTGATATAGTGTTTCTCTAGCTGGATATTTTTCTCCAAAGGGCTGGAATGAGAGCGTGGAATACCTTGGGTAGTGTAAAAAACTCTGCAGAACATTCATATGTCATTTATATTACATATTAAATTTAATTTTCTAGGGCTGATATTGGAGGTACCAGTGGCTGTGGGCAGAGGTAATTTTATGTCTTATATAAACAACGAAGACATAGGTAAATATTGTGTTCTCAGGTCCGAGGTATTATATTCTAGAGCCAGTTGGCAAGCATAGTCTCTGTTCCATGTGAGTTGTTATGACCCAATCATTGCAATGAAATTGGAGTTCTATCCTGAAATGCTTATCACTAATGAAATCTGTTGCACCTTGTTTACTCACTCTCCTTGCCATTTTGTGAAGGGGTAGCTGTGATTAAGACAGCTATTAATTTAACTGCTACCATTTATTTATTTTAGATAAGGCCATGCCAGTGAAACAGACATAGCAGTTCAAGAGTTCAAGCAAAAGATGGGAAGATTTCTGAGGAACTGAGTTCCAGGGAGACTTTCACACTGCAGATTTACTTGCGCTCCCGTATGACTTCTTCTGGCAGGGCTCTACTTGCTTTGTTGTACCAGAATGTCATTCTGCAAAGGCACTTGGACCTGCAAGACAATGGAGCCCACAAAGATTAGGATGAAGACCCTGAAATCCATTGAAGATCTGTGGGAAGTAAGCATTAACACTCAATTCTGCATTCTGCAGTTTCAGAGTGTCATTCTTTGGTGCCTTTGGATTTGTTTCAGTTGCAGGATCTAGTCTTTATCTGCATGCAGCCATACATAGATTCTATTTCTGTATCAAAACTTTACTTAGCTTTCCCACGTACTTTCAAAGTATGACACTGGGCAGTATTTCTCTAGAGCTAAAGTAGGTCAGTCAGATTTGTTCCATGGCAGTTAGTGCACTGAAATGGTTGGGTGAATGGAAAGTAATGCAAGATGCTGTTCTGAACCATTTCTGGTCTCAGGTCCTAGAATTATTCTGCTTTTTTTTCAGCACAGATGCTGTAACTGTGAGCCTTTCCATTAAAGTTTGCACTAATACAGCAGAAAATCAAATGTTTTCTTTGCAACAGTACTTCTTGAGCTACTGAGAATACGGCCCATCCATGAGCTCCAGCCTCTTCTCATAACCCTCCTTTCCTCTCTCTCTTCCCTGTTCTGAAACTCCTGCAACACCTGCACCTTTTATTCCTGGTAGCAACTCTCTTCATCTAGGGCAGAAGGATGAGAACTAGTTAAAATCACTGAGGCCACTTGCACGATGACGGAACTGTGCCCAGTAAGTCTAAGCCAGTATGATTTTTAGAACTCATCTATGACCTCTAAAGGGCTTCAAGCCAGTTTGAGAAACATTTTCTAGGAACTCAGCACTGACCACTTACTTCAGAAACTAACGTGACTTATACTGGATTTAACCAAGTATAAATAAGCTCAGACTTGGGCTCAAGTCTGAAAAAAATCTTTACTCAACATATTTTTAAGCTAAAATGCTAGTAAATGTCACTAAAATGTTAGACTGAAATGTCACCTGTTCTTTCATTACCATCACCATTTTGTATTGGGTTGAGTTGACTTTCATATCTCAGCAACAACACAGATGCCATTCTCATTTGTCTCTGAAGCAAGAGAAAAATGAAGCAAGAGAGAAAATATAATATTCCTTGCACAGAACAGGGTAAAGAGCCAACCAGAAACTACACATTTTTAAATCGAATCTTTACATTGGAATGGAAAAGCCTGACCTTTATTGCATGGGTGTGTATTTTTCTAATCTGCAAGAAAGCAAAACAGTGACTGGCAGTAGAAAGATCATCTGATTTGTCAGAATTTCCATATAATTTGCATACAATGTTTTTTCGATTCATTGTTTATTTTTCTTGCTTGTTTTACAGCCTACAGTTCATTTTATTTCACCTTTCTCTGTTCTGTCTGATGAGACAGAATTGGAGTTACTTGGTCCTTTTCAGGTAATCTACTGCTTCAGCACATCACAGACATTTCATGGAAGAAACTTGTGTATAGTAAGGCATAAACCAGTTGTAGATAGTTCAGGGAAATAAAGGAAAACACAAGATATAATTCTATTTCTTCAGTAGATTTATTCTATTTATTATAGAAAGATAAACTATTTAATATTAAACTGTAAGCAGTAATTTCCTCTAAGAATAAGTGTTACTAGGAATTAAAATTAATATATCGAGGTATGTATTCTAATACTAGTATATGCCTATTCTATGTTCATACATACGCTTATGTACAAAAGAATGCAATTGTGTGCTCTTTTATCAAGTGAGTTTAAGCAACAGGCACCAGGCAGGAATGAGAAAATGAAAGACAAAATCTGTTATACTAAACAAAATTCAGACATCCAAATCTTTCAATTCTGTGTCTCAGCACTTTGTCCAGATACTTTTGAAAGATGAAGACCTGGACAAATTACTTCAACACTGTCTTTGAGGTAAAGAACTGCAATTCATCATAATAAGTCACAGGTGACTACTGTGCTCCCTTCAGTCTATATCCATCTGTAGTAGCTTTCCTTATGCTCATAGTGTAAGCTCTACTGGGGTAGATTTTGTTCTCTAGCTGAAACATATTCCCCACAGTGACTAGAACTGTTGTTGTTGTGATATTATACTGCACACAGTAAAATATTTTGCTGTGATACAAGGCGAAGATGTGCTTTTCCTCGTATACCCAATACTACCCACTCACCAGTAGTCTGCTTCCCAAATACATGGAAGCAAAGATGTTTCTAGAGCAGCCTTCTCTGCTCAAGTGAAAATCGGAAGACAGATAGACAGTAGTAATACTCCTGAGGGGAGACTTCAAAAGGTACACCCAGCTGAATGAATAGATTTCAGAACTTAAGGTAATGATTTAGAAAAGAAGACATCTTCCCTCAAGCTACCCATATGCAGAAGTATAAGTAAAAGAAGTTCCCAGTGGATTGTGTAATTCTCAGGGTATTGGAACTTTTACAAACCCAGGAGAAAACAACCAAATTTCAGTACTAAGATTAAATGTAAACATATTAAAATAAAGAACAGACATGAGCAGCTCATCAAAGTATTTATCCTGAAAGAAGTGTATAGGCCTGTATAGGCAATAAATCTCAAGAGACTTAATGAATTATTTCCCTTCAATTTTTTAGCCTAATTGGTTGCATATTTTTAAGGTTGCACAGCTCACCATTATCCTCCAAGGGATTCATGTTCTGAGACTGCTTAAAAAAAAGTAAAGTAAAACATCTTCATGTGATCAAACACACTATGGGCAATCACTCTAAAATGGCAGCTTCCTTGCTTTTAATCTCCCCAAAATATTGCAAAGGTGCCTTCTAAGTTTAATTGCTATTAAAATATAGAGAGGTAAATGTACTTAATTGTTATTTTTTAGCTCCCTGAAACCAGGGAGCCTGATGCAATCAACACTGTGCAATTAGGAGTGCGTGATTAAAAACAGTCGAAACAGTTGACGATGACAATAAGGATAAAAATTGCTGATAGGGACAGCCTTATTTCACCCTTGGGAATGACTGAACAATAAAAACATAATAAACATGATAGAAAAAAAGGATTGATTTTTAATTCAACATTCAAAATCCAACTGAGCATGTCCCTGGGCAACCTGTTCTAGCTGTTCCTGGTCTAAGCAGGGCTTGGACTGGATGATCTCCAGAAGTACCTTTTCAAATCAGATCATCCTGTGATTCTCTGAGCTGACTCATTTGCTTAAAGTCAATTAGTTTCGCAGCATTGTTTAGCCAATAATGTAAGCTGGTCAATTTTCATGCTACATTTGCATGAGTTGACTCATAAGCAGGGAAAAGACTCATAAAAGCTTATAGCTACCACACAAATTTTTTTGTGATCCATCTTTTAGGAACATCACTTTTGATATCAAACTTTTGATAGCCTTGCTAAAAGTAAGGTAGGTCTTGTTTATTTTTGGATGATGCTTCCTGGAAGTTGTAGGTAAGCCTGTTTTTGACCCCTTTTTATTTTAGGTCAATTTAAAATTCAGTTGTTCTCTAATAAAGATGTATTATTCATTTTTTCCTTTGAGTATTTCCGGCAGATAATTTTTAGCCTCTCTTTAATATCTTTTTCTGCTTTCTGTAGTGTACTTATCTATTTTCTCCCTTATTACAGGACAAAGTTGTAACTAACTTCCTTTGGTGCAGGTTGATCCAATGCCTATCATGAAGTGCCCAGCACCCCTACCTGCTTTCAGAGAGAGAATGAATAGTGGTAGCAGTGACAAAACTGATGTTTAAAAGGTAAATTTTCCAAAATATCAACATTTATTTGCCAGAGTTCTTGTAAATAAGTAGTTTTACCTGCCCTGTGAATTGGCTAAAGACAAAAATGTGGTAGAGCCAACCACTTTTCATGAGTCTTTGCCAGTGTGTCATTAGTTGTTGTTCAGAGACGCAGCAGGAAAGTGGGAGATAGTGAAGTAGAGACTGTGAACTTGAGTTACTGTAATATTACAGTATAATCAGTACATATGCACTACTTCTTTGTGTAGTCTTCAGTAAAAAGTATATCTAAAATATATACTAAATACTAACAACTTGATACTTACATGGCTTACTAGACTTCTAGAGATATCTATGAATTTACAGCAACCTGGGGTGAAATTCAACATAATTGATCACTTTAAGTCCTTCTTTAAATTCAATACATTTCTGTTAGGTTCCCTGAAGATGAATTGCCTTCATAATGATTAAAAATCAGCATGGATGTGAAACTTCAGTGTGTACTTTGCCCATACAAGCATTACAGTGAAATTATCTTTGGGATTTTCAGTCCTGTTAGCAGAATGTAATAAGGATACCTAATCAATTATACCTGACTATGTATCAATGGAAGTAGCAACATTCTCATTGATGTGATAGAGTACTAAATTATACCACCTAGTACCTGAGATGTCCTAAATACCACAGAGAAATAAACACTGTGTTTGTATGTAGATCAATGCTTAAAGCATCACTGCCATCGGCATTAAGTGCTAACTAATGTGAATTAGAAAACTGATGGCCAAAAGTAGCTGATCACTGGAGGTTAGGGCATGTTCTACCCATTCTATCTCTGAAATGTACAGTACACTTAAATTAGACTTACAATTCCCTCAAGGGACATCAGAAAAGAGCTCATTAGCATGAACTGTCTGTTTCTAAAATGCAGCAAGCATTCATGGTTATGAATATTGATATCAACCAAGCCTACTTTCAGTTGTATTACCCAGTTAGCTATCAGTGAGCTCTGTAGAGTACCATGAATCATTTCTGAAGGAATAAGCTCTAGGAACACAAAGAGCTGTATGTATGTGAGAAGAGACATGAATAGAGAAACAGAAACCTAGATATTTTCTACTACTTTCATAGTTACGGTGTAGTCCATGAGCTCTTGTTATTTGTATTTGTTTGAATTATTTCTTTATGCTGAAAAAATATTGTACTTGGAATTAGAATCTAGGCATTTCATCCTCCAGAAGATCTATGTTTGGCTGACATCTACAGGATTTAAATAGTACAGGTTCCAATATATGGTAAAAAATTAAAATGGATTAATTTGTGTCCTGGTCCAAGCACATATGTTCTCCCTTTGATCCACTGTTCTCAACTGAGAGTATGATGGACATTACTCCTAATGACCCACAGGAAAGAAAATCAATGCTGTGAAGTGATTATGAAGGTTTTTTTGGACAGAAGGCAATGTTTGCACTTCTCAGTAACAACAGCCTTGATACTAGGGCTAGGTTGGCAAAACCTATGAAAGGTGCTTGAATTATAGTAGGTATGAGGGCCTGATTTTGTTTTTATTTGCAGAATAGCTAACTTGTGGCTCTTGGAGTACATACAGCTCACAAATGGATGAATTGTGGCTCTCAAACTTTGCCTATGAATTTTCCAGGAGTTCGCTCAGCCATCAGGTATGTGATATATATGCAGCGGTTTTACTTACATCAAGCATGGGGTCTGCAGTATTGAGAGTATAGGGCATCTTTGCATTAACCAATTACTTTGGTGCTGTGACAGTCTCTAATTTAGTAGCCACGTAGTCTGAGTGCAAAGAAACTGTACAATACGCCAATCTCCTCAAGAATCCTATGCAATACACAATTCTCTGGTTAACAGTCTTTGCATCTGTCTTTGATGGTTTCAAAGGACTGGAATCTGTGAGCTGGTTGCTCTTGAATCTGGTTGCTACGTTCCTTGCTTTTAATAATTTTCATTTACCAGTAAAAAAAATCTCTTAGAAAAGGATTGGACAGGCACCCAACTGCTTAAGCAGAATGGCTTATAATACTGCAAGGGTTTGCATGAATATGATCTTTGCTTCAAGAGATGATCTGCTAGGTGGTGTATGTACTGGCAAGAATGGTTCAGTAACACGCCTTTGACTGTATTACTACATTTATTTCATGTGATGAATATTTTCTTATTAGGAATAGGGACTATAGTTTATGCCTAGAACTAGTAGTTCATCATGGAGATGCGTTTTCTGCTGTGTTTCAGTGCAGGCACAGACATGTCCCTGATGATTTCAGAGACACTGAATACTGTTCCTTATTTTCTAAAAATGTAACCTGTTTTCTTTCCTGTAACATTTTACTGAGAACTGTGAGCTGAATAAGCAGAATACTTCTATCTTACAGAGCCATTCAAAATATGTGCATTATACATACATTTTTTACTAGCTTCTCATCTACCTTCCTTGTAAAAAGGTGATTTTTAAAAAATAACTGCTTTTGAGGGCTAGATACCATGGAATTTGATTACCGTTTTGCTTCAATTTATAGTTGCCTCCTCTCTGATTACCCTGAAGTATTACCATGTGAAAGAGCATCAGTTTTATATCTGATTCAATTACTTTTATGCAATTCCAAGTTTAACTTCTGCACTTTCATAATTGTTTTTTATTCAAGCTAATGTTAGCATTGAGTTAAGTATTTGACCCTCATCTCATAGCACCAAACAATGTCCATTATGCCTAAAAACCCCTGCAATGGCTCTTTAATATCTGTGCACTCTAGTATCATGGTAGGAGTTTTAAATTGCCTATTGTAGCAGAGCGAGTAAACTCATAGGTGATCTAAGACAATTATATATTGTTTAATTTACATTAAAAAAAGTTAAATTATATTTGATAATGATTATACCTGAAGATATCATGGAAGGTGGCTTAATTTGATCTATTAAATTAATAAGCTGTAATGAAATGTGGGGGAAATTGAATTTGTCAGTTTTGGTTATGTACACCTTAATTATAATTGATTTATTTCTGATGTTGTGTGTCTCATGCAGAAGGCTGACTGTGTACAGGATTTTTAAAAATTCACCAAAGCTCTTTTTCTCTTCTATTTTTATGTTGCATGTAGTATACTATTAAATGCAGATACTGTAATTATTATAGCTGTACCATAAGGATTGTTACAGATATCACATGAATGTACTTCTTATGTCTACAGATCTCCCTCTCTCCCTCTCTTCATCAGATCTGACTGATAAAATTGGCCAAGTAATTGGGACAATTAAGGTGCCCCTGAGATATAATAATCCTTTAGAATTTCTCTATGTGTTTAAGAAAAATTATGATTCGCTCACAGAAACAGGTTCTCTGTGGTACAGTGAGAAAGAAGATACTGAAAATTATCAAACCAGCTTTAATCTCTTGCACTTAAATAGTCCCTAAAATAATTTAAACTCAAACTCTCCTTTCTGTGCCAGTAACTTAAATCACAAAGCAACACTTTAAGTTTGTGTAGACAAATAAATGAGGATCATGTCTGTTCAAAGTATCCTCTGGTGTATTAGGATCCTGATAATGACTCCTAATTGCTAGTGTGAAGAAGATAAATGTGATAGCCACTTTCCCATGTCCCACTGCCTCACTATTCATCTGGCTAAGTACATAGGCGGTCCTTTAAGTACCCTCCAGCATCACAGCTCCTCTGTGGCTGAGCAGCCCAGCTTCTACTTTCATAGCATAAGAACTGCTTTAGACAAACAGAATATCTTATCTTCATTATTCGGGAACTTTATGGGGGAAAGACTGGATGCTTCCCCTCAACATATAACTGCTAAACCAGTATCACTCACAAATGATACAGGGGCAGGACCATACCCACCTTGAAATCACCACGATCTGCAACAATTCACAGATCTGGCCATTGACCACAAATGTCTTGGGCTCCTCAGACATGTTGTTGCCCAGCTGAGAAATTTTATTTTTCTCCCCTTGCATCTCCAGCTGATTATAAATTATGAAACTGAAATAAAAATTTTAACTTCATGTAGAAAATAAAATGTAGGTTAATAGCCTGTAGCATTATTATTGCTTTGATTGAACTAAAAGGTGGTTGCAAAATATTTTTAAACACCAGTGCACTAGATACAAATAGAATTCTAAGGAGTTACTATTTCCCTCAGGAAATTGAGGTGCACCATTTACTTCAATTTCCAAAGAGTGCATACATTTAAAAGGATAAATATGACACAATAGTACAGGAATAGGTGTATTCATAAGAAAAATGTTTGTCACATCTATTCCCCAGGCAAGATCATACTTACTCCCACCTCCACTCAACTGTATGTTTCTACAAATCCACATTTATACAATTACATTCCTGAGGAAAAAGGACACTGATTGCTTTAAATTCATCATCTCCTTTCAGCCCAAAACAGTCCTTATACTTTCTTTGCAATATCTGTCAAAGAATTGAATTCCCTGATGTGAAATAAATTCTTTTTTTTTTTTTTTAAACATATAACCCTACAGTAAAAAGTCTTTTAATGAAATACGGTACTGTCCTTTCACAGGGCTGGAAAGAATTAGTGAAACAGAAATGCGAATTCTGGGAGATTGTTAATTCCAGTCTCTACCCAGATCAAATTTGCTTTCGATATACCCTAAATAATATATCTGCACAGATGAAGATTTCAGGAAGAATTTGCTGTTGCTTAGCACCTTGCATATTCATGTACATTCAGTGAGGTCTATGAATATAGTTTACTCTCTCAGCTGAATGAGATGGTCTTTTGCATTTGCTTTGCATTCTCCTTGGGTGATTAACAGCACGTATCAGAAGGCAGTTTAACATCCAGCACACCAACATACATATCTTATCTTCTAAGGAGGAATTAGGGTAAGTGGCAACTACTTCTTTCATCCCATGCCTGGGTCTGTTGAGTGAGGCTGAAGACCAGCAGAGAAGTCAGAACTAGCCTCTTGATAGCAAAAGAAAACAACATGTTTTAGACACTAAAGAAGAGTTATGTCCAGACTCAGCTAACCTGAATTATATCCAAGTCTTTGTTCTGCATGCCTCTTGGATACATTGGTCTAGAATCACCTGGCTCAAACCATGAGGCTAAAATTGTCTGATGTGAGCCTTTCCCATTCCTATGAGCTCTTAAGCACAAGAAAGGCTAAATGTTCACCCCCATTTTCCATTGCAAATTTGACCTTGGAACTCCTTGTCACCACCTATGAACATCTATTCACTTCCAGAAGCCTCAGGGATTTTTGAAGTTTGGTTCTAGAAGAAAGAAAAGAATATGTGTTTCTTCTTTGTATCTTAAAATTGCTCTGTGCACTTTCTTGGTTCCTTCTCATTCACTAGCTGCCCCTGAACTGAACTGGCTACAAGTATAAAGGGGAAAATAAATGCAACTGCCTATACTGGCAGGCATGGGTAAGAATGTGGAAGAGGGTTGCTTATATAGTCAGCAAGGCCCAGATTCTTCAAAATTTATCATGGTCTCTACGTTAAATGTGTCATGCAATTCACAGCTAAATTCACAATTTGCTTACCTAGATTAAACATTAAACTATTAAAAGAGGCTCTGAGATGTGTTTACCTCCTCTGGAGAAACCATTCTCCTAGTTCCAATTTGTTCAATGTATTTACCTTACTCCGAGCCTGTCTCAGCCCTCCCATCCACCCTGTCACCATCAACTCACCTTGGGCAAATTTGACCATTTGTGCTGGTAATAGAATGACATTTAAATTGTAAAAAATACATTAAGCTGCATCAGAGGCCTGTGCTCATCTTCATTTAAATATTAACTTTCCATTTGCCTGTGGGAAAAGAAATACCTCACTGCAATTTCTTGAGTCTCATAGCAAAATAGCAGGAAAAAAGCCAGAATGATATTTCCCCTGAGAAATGCTCCAAATTGCTGAAAGAAGTGTCCCCTAATGGCCAACTCCACAGGATTTCTATAGGGACATGAAAAAAAAAAATGTACTGAGGTATATAATCTGTACACCTGAACTCTGTTTTAGTTTATTTTTCATCTTCTTACTCAAGTTTTGTGAGGAATATTATTCAGAAGTGTTTCTGAAGCCTTTCCTACTAACTAGCTTTTGTCAGAGGTGATGTCAGTCAGTACAAGATGTGCGAATGTCAGAGCAGAGATTTTGAGACGTTTATAGTTCCAGTTTTAAAATGTATTTTCTTATATAAAAAAATTTACATTAGTATGGACAGGATTTGTTCTATTCCTCTTTTCATTCCTTTGGCAGAACTTGAAGGTGCGCTGAAATAAAAATTACGGTCACCTTTCTTGGGTAAAAGCACCTTGTGGAATCCTCAGAGCTCATGGAGATGTGAATAGAGAAAAGGCAAAAGCAAGACCTGGTGCTACACCCAACACCCCAAACCATGGAAACGCACAGCATCCCTTCCTCCCTTTGTTGTTCCTCCATGCCTTTGCTCCTCACTTACAATTACCAAAAAAAAAGTAGATCCTATTATAAAAAAGTTACTTCTTTCATGTGATCTCCTTTTTTTTAGCCTTTATAAGTAGTTCGGTGAATGTAAGTATTTTTTGTAAAAAGAAAAAAAATCTTGTTTTTCGCTTATATTCAGTTGTATCACCTTTCCTTTTGTAAAGCTGTCCCTCTTCTCCTGTTTTCTCTCTGGAAAAAGAATGGGAAAAAGACATAAATTAGATGCATTTTGAGGGCTTATTTTTAAGCAATTTTAATGAAAACTTCCGTTTTAGCAAGAGGTTGAGCTTTCAAGTCATCTTTTAGAATGCCTGAATATAAAGAGTCAACTACTGATGGGGCATATCCATTTCTGAAATAGTAGTTACAACATACAGCAAAGAGTGACAGGACCTGGGCCTATTGTACTTTGCTAAATACCTAGAGTTCAGTGCAACACAGCTGAAATACTACATTTTTGTTTAGATCTTGAGATATTTCAAATACTAGGATATTTTTGAGTGGCAGGAATGCAAAGAAAAGATGAAATTACTATATTGTTATCTATTTTGAACTGAAAGTTTTCCTTAGAACTAGCCTGGTAATTGTCTTCAGTAACTGAAAGACTGCTAGGTACTAGCTGTATTATTTAAAATCCTGGATCATCTTTCTGTAATACTGATCAGAATGGTTTTTACTCTGACATTTTCACATTCTAATATTACATGGTCAGTGTTGCAAAGCATAAGAGGTAGTACACTGGATTACCTGAGTGCTATTAAAATGTATAATGAAAAAGTCATGAATTAACAAATTGTACCCAACAAATTTATTTTTAAAGCAACAGTCTGGGCTTCAATGCCTGCAAATAATGTATTACAGATTCTCACTTTGCCTTAATTTGGTCTGTGTAGGCAAAGAGGAAACAAATGTGATTAATACAAATCTTTTTATAAATTGAGAGATGTGATTTACATAACACATGGGTTTCTGGATGTACGTTCAATTATTTTGTTTCCTGCTTTACAGCAGATTTAATACTGAAATCTCAATTATCGACTGAACCAAATGTACAGTACAGGAAACTAGTAAACATAGAACAACAAATGCATACAATCGGGGTTTTATTCCCCCTACAGACTGGGCCGTTATGGGAAGCCTGGGTTAGTTTTCAAGATATTTATATGAATGTTGATCTTGGTTATTACTGGGAACTACAATTAATTCCATTGTTTACATTAAGCATTCTATACCTCATTAATTTCTACACCGATGATTAGTAAAAGTGGAGTCTTGAGTATGCATAAAACCTCTACATCTGTTGTATAATTCTATAGTAGGAAGTCTTTGCAGCTGCAAACAGACTATTGTCCCTCTTCTGCTATTTAGGCCTTGACAGTCTATGCAATTAGGGATAATCTTAGCTTGTACAATTTTTAAGTGTTCGATTGTACATACTTTGAGTCTCATGAACTTTGGTAACTAGCACAGTGCAAAGCAAATATGACCATCTTTGCAGAACTGAAAAGCCAATGCAATGTCCAACGAATGCATGAAAATAAAGGTGGTGGTAGAAATATAAGGCTACTGGGTCTTAACTTAGCCTGTTTGAGTTGAGGATGATTCCAAAGAACTAGCTTAAATGTAGCATGTTTATGCTTTTGTCTGTGCTAGTCCTTTTAACATAGGCATTCCAGTCCATTTCTCTAGGATATGTAAAAGGCAGCAGGCTGTATCTTCACTTTGCCGTATAAGTTAATTTGAAAACTAATAACTGAAGTGCCTGTGAGGCAGAAATATCTTTCAGAAATTTAGCAGATCTTCAGCAGATGACTGGGAAGCATGGGATGCTACCATACTCACTGAAAAGGTTTGCACAACCTTTAAATGTCCTATCTAATGCCTGACATCCTTGGACGGCTACTTTATGTATTAACAGAGCCTCTTGTCTCTTTTTCCCTACTTGCTCAATAGCTGAACAAACCACTGGAAAGCCTGTAGGTAATAAAAGTATTCATTGAAATGATCTCAAACAGAATGTAGCCACAAGGTAAAATTCTTCCAAGAGCAAAAATTGGTCATGCACGATTATTTTCTGACACAAAAAATAGCTAGCTTAGAGTTTATACCATCATTAAATAAATGAGAACTAAAAAAAGCCTTTTTTTTTTATTTCCTTGTCCTTATTACTGCGGAAAATGTTTTGACAATGCTTTCTGAGTCAATTTGGACCCAACTCAACCATGTTCTTATTTTATATAATGATTTAGAGTAATGCAAAAAGGCTATATAATATTGCATTTTGGATTTCATAGCTTTTTATTCCCATTTTGGCAAACTTGTACAGGACAAGCGATGGTGATGGGAGGTAAGTCTCAATGGTGACTAAGAAGAGGTCCTCTACAATAACATAGGAGGAAGGTTGTATTATATTGTAGCTTACCCTCACTGCTGAAACTGTCATTGATGGACTAAATACCCTTGACACAAACCCTAGACATGTCTTTTCCTCATTATTAATAAGAGTAGACTGCTTTCTGATTTAGTATGGGCAACATTCTGCTAATATTAACGATACTGAATAATATCTCCCTCTCATAAAGTCAGGGAAGCTCATTGCAGAGCGTTATCTGATATGATCAAGGATTTCTGAATTGTCTCTTTTTCAAGAAACCATTTCTGAAGGTAGAGAGCTTGCTTTGTTGATTTCCAGGATACAGACAAAGTCTTTGGATTCAATGGCAGCTAATGACAACTGTAGTGCTATTGCTTTTCCTTTCAGTCCCATCTTTGTGTGAATAAGAGCAAATAGGTGCATGTTAAAAAAAGAAAAATGTCAATAAAGGCATTGCTCTTTACTCATCTTATTCAAGTCATCAGCATACTTGTGGTTCAGTGAACATCAGTCCCTCCTTCCTGTTATCTGCAGTCAGATCAGCTTTCCTGCCCCCACCACATCACAGTCTTATGGCCCTGCTGCTCTCCCTGTCTCCATACCAGGTACTTAGTCCCCTTCCCAGACAGCCAATCCTGCTCTTCACAGCCAGACTCTTTGAAGTTAATTACTCCAGTCTTGCAAGAAGATTCTCCTGAAAATTAAAGAAAAAAGGTACAAAATCAAAAACATGTAAGCTGTATGACACAGTAGTCAAAAGAAATGGAGATAAATGCTGACCTGTAAACATTTAACAACCAGAGCATTAATCAAATGATGTAAGATCATCAATCCTCTTTTAAGACTGACCACAGAGTCATGAATAACAAATTCAATATCTTCCACATGTAAAGACAGAAATCCAGATTCTGATTTGACTCTCATCCTTTTGGTCAGGATCTAGTAGTACTACACTTCACTGAAGTCTCTGAAAATGCCAGATGAGTTGTAAAACGGAAGCACAACACTTTAGAGAGTAAATAGTTATCAATCCTACCCTTCTGCACATTCAGTATTTGAAAAGAGCAACTTCACCTCCCCTAATACGAATTCAAATAATAATTATTATAGCCACTTAATATTCATTTTGGATTATGTTGTTAGAACCCATTTGGAAGAACAAATTGTGTTTATGGGAGAGGAGCTACCTGAGGCTGCTGCTGGCTCCTTCTGTCCCTGAGCCCATTGGCTCAGCTAGAAGACAGGTCAAAGAGCTGGGCAACTCCTTCTTTGTGTCCATGACAGGGAGTAAGCTACTTAACAAGCAGTGATGAAGTTACTCATTCCTTATGCAAGCAAGGAGCAAGGAAAAAACACTGACTGACTCACAATTTGTACCCTGGTCTGACTGTATTGCCTATTTCATCGTGCGCTCAGGATCAAAGCAGTTGGGTGTCAGCCAGTAGCTGGCTTAACTGCATAGGCAGGGGAAATGCTGAAATGCATCACATCCACTTTTCCTCCTGACTGTGAGATGAACTGTAATCCTGAGAGTAAAACTAGCTACAAGGCATTGGTTCAAAGTCAAGTTATAAAATCCAGAAACATATTCCATTCCCAGCATGACACTAATGGAATATCTCAGTGGCGAGTGGTTGTTGAGAGCTGGTATATGAAAGTGCAGAGATGTAAGTGATACTTATGTGCAGCAAACTTCACAAAAAACTACAAGTGCACTGTACTTCACATTATGATGATTAGCTATGAGTGGAATGTGGAGGTCAATTTGGATATTTTTTGCTTGTTGAAAATACATTACTGGGGGGTGGTAGTGAGGGGGCAGGACTCATATTTACTTCTTTGTGGTTTCCTTTGAAGCTGAAGATACTAAAAAATGAGAAGTCATCTGAGAAAATAAGTTGTGTGGGTTAGAGCTCATCACCGGTGTGTTTGCACAGAACACAAGAAGGCTCCTTGATCTGGGAACGTGTTACTCCTAGCCAATACCAAACTAGTAAGTTCTTGCTGGGGTGATTGCTGTGGTGCCAGGCATGTGGTTCCCCTGTTATTGTTCAAAGAAGTATGAATTCTGTTTAAGGCAACTAGCTCTATTCAAGACAATGTCTGTAATGGCTTGTGCCAAGCTTTTCATCTGACCCTTGACTTGTTTTCAGTCTTCTGACTCTGGATGCCAACACATGGGTAACAACCCTTCCAGAGGCTGAATTACCAGTCTGGAACCTCTCTACTATACCTAGACAGAATCACCTCATATATTACAACCCAGGTGAATTAAAATCAAAGACTTGCACTAATTTACTAGAAAAAAAAATCTAGATGAATAGATTTTGTACTCTTGCTATACAGCTGCATGGTTTTCCATACAGAATGCAGTGTTCCAATGTACATTTTTCATGAGGTCATTGACAGTCTTTGCACCCAGACTGTGAAGAAAAAATACCGGTAAAGCTCACTAGGTTTCAATGTGATTTAAGTTATTCCGTGTTATGAAATTAGAGTGCCTGTGCATTATTTTTGGTAAGTAAACTGGCCCTGGGATAAAGGAAATATGATTTTCCCTAGTGTATTATTGCAAATCTGATTTTTCACTTCTTTCTCAGAAGATCACCACAGCAGGTCAAATACGATATGATCTGGGAAAAAACACTTCTTCTCTATCTCTCTGTCCCCACTTCCTTCATCACCAGGAGTGAAAGTTCCATGTGAATGATGAACACACTATTATATTCTGCTGTACTTCGCTTCACCATTGGGTAAAGGTGGATTTTTCCCCCAAGGAAGAACTCTGTCACTTCATGGCCATGACTTCTATTATCTTATTGCCTGGAGACTTTATGTCTACTCAGCTGTAAAGCACCTTGTCCCTTTATAATGCAACCTTGATAATTCCCTGTTTAGCATTACTCAGGGTGGAAGCATCACCTCTAGGAAAAGAAGGTAGGAAGCTGAGTGTGCCATCAGAACTTTAAAATGGAAGTGAGGAGGGAAAAGTAGAAGAGGCTCAAGTAATTTAGGAGTTTCCTTGTTTTAGGAAAGAAAAATGTAAAAGTATCTATGAAAACTGATAAAGAGTTTTTGAATACAGTGGGTGATATTTTTGAAGAGAAAATCCCAACAGTTTTCCATCACGCAACTGAGCATTTCAGACTGGCAGAGATTTTTTTTTCCCAACTGTCTAGGCTCAGTAAAAAATCTAGTTTGTATATACACTTATACACATGCTCACACATTACACATCAGAAGTGACACCACAGTTAGAGAGGGCTGATCAAAATGTGTAGTTAAAGCAGTACTAAAATCCTTTTTCTTCACGCTTCAGTGACTGAATTTGGTATCTAACTTCTGACAAGCTAACTCCTTAGAAGAATTTAATTCTGGCTTTGTTTTCAGTAAATAACTTATCGACTTGGTTGTTCTAGGTTGGAGTAAAACTTTCAAAATGTTTAGGTTTAATTTTCACTTAAGGCAATCGTAGGAGAAATGTGGACCTTCCCACAGCCAAAGGCAAATTTAAGATATCACAAGTATTTAAATATTCTGTCCTTCAGGACTTCTGTGTACTGTACTGTTTTGGGAAGGGGTATGTGTGAATGTGTCTGTGGATTACAGGCTGCTCACACGGAAAAGCAAGGCAGCAGATGTTTTTGTACAGCCTAAGCAACACTGGGTTTGATCCTAAAAACAGATAAAAGAAGTTGGCTTTTGAGGTAATGTAGCAGCTGAACAGAGTTTGGAGATGTAAAGATAAAAACCAGCTTCACTTGATCCTCTGGATGATCAAGAAAGCAAGTATTTGTAAATTGTTATAAACAGAAATGCACAGTTCAACTGCCTTTTCCTGGTTAACTAGAATACTCCCAAAAACATTAAATACTGATTCTGCTGCTTGGGTCAAAAGAGATACTACAGCCCCTATCCTTCCAGGCATTCTCTATCTAAAATACTATCTTCTCTTCTTGGTCTGCTGTTAATATAATACCCATAGTCTAGTAATATTTTGAACATAGTCAAGTTCTGAGATTTTAAATATGAACAAATCTACATTCCATCTTTCAGAACACTTTATAGAGAAACACACAGGGATTAATTAGTAAGGCTGCTCCAGTTTCCAGCTACTCTTATTTTACCTTATTTCAAACCAACCTTTTAAGCCAGAACATAGGATAAACAGCAAGGAGAATGTAATTTAGTACTTAAGAGTGACTAGAAGATGAAAAGTGGGTGGTTTTGTATAGATTAATGAAATTTTGCAGAAGTAAAGTTAAATAGCACAGGGTTTTAAAGGTGTGTAAAGCAAAGCAAAGGCAGATTGATACTTGTGTGGAGCCTGTGGCTAAGGCAGATTCCACTTTTTTGAGGAGAAATGTCTATGTGATTCCCTCCTCACCTTCCCCCTGTATATCAGGTGAGCATTCCTGAGTGGAAAAAGTGCCAGTGGACCTATCCAGGGCTCAAAGTCCTTTCTTATTTTCACCCTACTGTTTTTCAAGAGCAATAATACATTCTTTTTAAAATTATTTAAATGTCCGATGATGTTGTCTCAGGCAGTTCTGTAGAAAATAATTTTATTACCTACAATTTTTTTTTTCATTTCCTTATTAATTCAGTTACAGATTGTTTTGACTGTCTTTCTGCTAAAATATGGAGAGCGTTACAGTAGGTAAAATATAAATTTAAAGGCAAAAACATTTTAAAAGAATATGGTTCACTTCTGCTTCATCACACAGCATGGTTAATAGTTATAAAAACCAACTCCAAACACTGAATATTTTCAAGGAATTTGATGGTTTACAAATGTTCATTCACATAGAAGTAGTGTAATTTCTTGAAATGACTGATTTAGGACAATATGGTCCTGATTATTTTTGGCAATGAACTTCGGGACTCTGATGGATGGACTCAATTCCTTATCCAAACTTGTGATAGTTTGATGCAGACTCCAAAGAAGGTAAAGGCCTACAATGTAACCAGACTAAGAACTTGTTCAGTTCTCTTCTTGGAAAACCCACAAAGGAACAGAGTCACAGTGAGAATCAAAATATTTGAGCTGAAACATTGATCATGTGATTAACACATGAATAGCAGGTGGCTTTTTCAAAACTCACTTATCAAGGAACAAAGAAAGTTATGAGTACAAGGAGTCTCATACATACTTTTTCCATTACATGTAGTTTTGACTGCAAGCCAGCCACTTTATTCCATATATATGGCTGAAGTGAGCCTTCTTTGAGGTTCCCCGCTAAGTAGCCTGGTTGCGTGGCAGTGATGTCTCCTCCAGCTGGGGCACCTCTCAAGGATGCTCCTAGAGAGACCTTTATCCAGTTGTAGATCTTTGGTAAGCGACCAGTATTGCAGATAACCTTGTGTTATGGTAACTTTGCTTTGTGTCTTGGTAACTTTGACTCTGGATTGTTGTCCAAAGGATTGAGCAGTACAGTAATAGAGGAAATCCTGTCATTGAACTTTGTTAAATCACACTTTTATAACATAATATTTAAATAAAAGTACTTTTGATAATACCTTTAACAGTTCACCCATTCATGACAGAGACCATTGGAACATAATTTGATCACTTCAGGGCTCTTGAGACTTTAATTCAACAAACGGCCTGGTGTGGGAAATCCATCTCCTGAACTCTTTGCCTTTCAAGCTGTTCTGTTGAGTGCATGTGCTTAAATATCTTGCTGAATCATGGCATGTGGGCCATGGGTATTTTTTTAAAGAGTATATATAGTGTTAACTTTCACTGCTTACACCAAGGTAATTGGTTTATGTGTAGATTAGATTTCCTCTAGAAAAAAATAAACCACAAATGCATATTCTAAATAGCAGTAGTGATATAAGACTTGATTAGATGCTAGCTTGGGGAATACTAAAGTCAGAGTGAAAAGAAGCAGTTCTCAGGAGAGAATTGAGAAAATTTCACTTCACAGGCCAAATAAATATTTCTACATCAATCCTCCCATCAACAGGGAGAAAGTTGTGACCCATCTCTTCAACATAAACACTCTCTTAGTTTTATTTTAGAGCTGAAGTACTAAGGGACAAAATAAATGGTGTGGCAAAAATTGTGCAATTATTGTGACATCTTCCCTCATTATAAATTAGCTAGTGAGGTGCTTCAACCTGGAAAATGGACTTTGTGCCTTCTACAAAGTCATAACCTGATCTTAATGCTTTGGTAGTCTAATTAATGTAAATACATAAGTCTGAATAATTGCTTTGAGGTCATCTTAATTAGAACTTCCATCTTTTAATTGGCAGAGAGATTAATTAAGATATACTCTCAACCGTCCACCAAATTCCATGCATTATATTTTATGAAGAATTAGTCCATCTCTACTCAAGTGCAGGCCAGGAATACTAATCCTACCTCACTCTTCCATTCTGCTAGCAGTAATGCTACAAAGAAAACAAACTTCTTTGCAGAGAGCTGGGGGTGTTTAANTGAGGTATTGAGGGACATTGTTTAGTGACAGATGGGAATGGTTGGATGATGATCTTGTGAGTCTCTTCCAAACTGGTGATTCTATGATTCTACGATACTAAATCACATGGAAGCTCCGGCATACACCTCCCTTTATTTCCCCATGTATGGATGAGTAGTGTTAGAAATGACTGTTACCACTATAACCTCTTGCCTGGAATTCCACAGGAAAAGAAAGGGCACAGTACAGAGGGCACACTGACCCAAGCTGGAAGGACTGAAACAGAGACCACCCATCTCAAAGGAGCACTGGATATATCCAAGCTTGGCAGCTGGTGGAAGAGGAGCTGCAGGCCTGTTACTATGGTAGGATGCCTGGAAGTTCCTGGGTGGGGGGGAAAAGGATGGGGAAAGAACTTAAAAAGTAGTGATAGGAGTTTTAATGCACAACTTTCTTTTAACTAAAATGCCTAAAATGCATGAATTCTCATGAATTTCACAACCTCAGCACTATAAACTAGGTTAAGCACATCTTCACCGAGCTTTCAGGGGACATTAAGTGAGAACTTGAAAAAAGTTGGAAGGTGGCATTTCTAGCCAAGTGCCTCTGCCAAGTATAAAAATTTCCGCAACTACTAGCAGCCAGCCCTTGGTGTTACTGTTCAGATCCTGGTTGCCCAGAATAATTCCAGCATTGTTATAACACATTCATTTGCCCTCAGGTGAAAAAAAGGTGCCTTCACTGGAACATTTCCACCCAGGCACATTACATACAAGTGGATTGCAGTTGTAAATTAAAGCCATGCATTGAAACCTTCTCATCTACAACCGTACTGCTCCTCTGGGTATAAATATTCCTTCTCCAACAGGATCCTGAATGCACTAAATCCTGAGAGGCTGTGTCAGAAGATCACTGGGATGAGCTACAGCCAAGTGTGTGACACACACCAGGCTGATACGGTATGGGGCTGTGGAATTGCTCTGCCAACCCAGCTGTCCTGGAATGATATAACGCATAATAAAACCAACACAGGTGTTGAAGAAAAGTTACTCTTAGAAAATACATTTAGGACTTTTTTTGGAACATCCTCCTTACCAAATGGAAAATATGTCAAAACTAGAAGAGAAATAAGTAGCAATTTCAAAGATTACCATTTTTCTGATTAAATACAGATATTGATGATCTCTACTTTTGTATGGATCTATACTTTTAAATAGGCTTTTGTCTATTTTACAGGACCTGGATAAATAAATGACAGATACATGACAATGGAATATAAAATGGACATCTTCATATAGATTACTTCCCTTGACATTATATAAATCATAGATTTTAATGGTGGATGAGTCATCTCCTGCTCAGTCTTTACAAATAATACTGGATATTATTTTACAGTCCCCCCAAGAGAGAAGAGCAAGATTGGAACTCATCTGAGACTCACGGTCTGAGGCTTGCATTTAGTACCAGGCAGAAGGTAACAAACCTTTTTGTGGGAATGTCCCTGCTTAATGATGACTTCTGAGCTATTTGCCATGGAATAGGGGAAAAGAGAGTGACAATGTCTCTCAGTCCATGCCAAACAGGACAGGAGAGAAGGCTGGAATAGCTGCTTCCCTGACCCCAGGGGCTCCAAAGGTGAGGTCTACCTGTTAAAGACCATACAGGTGCTGCGTAGTGCCTTGTAAGCACAGACAGCTGAGCTCTAGACATCTTGTTTTCATTTTATGGGAAAGAAGTTGCAGTGAATCAACCACAAGTCTGTTAATGCACAGTTTGAGGAGGTCTCAAGTTCTGAGCCCACCTACCACTTTTTTTTCAGTTTTTGCTAAGCATTTTGCTAAGTGTCTTGAAGTAGAAATTCAGATTCTCCTTCTAGCAGGACTGCTTTTCTTCGTTTTGGTAAAAACTGAAGCAAAGTGAAAGCTAATTATTTCCTCCTTCAACCAGCTAATTATTTCCTGCTTCAAGCACAATAGAGTGTTTATTAGAATGTTCCCTATAATCCCATCAGAAATTTTATAGGAGCTCAGTAATACAGGAGCTTCAAATTAATTACATGCAGTTCTCTGTATACACCGATCATTCTAGAAACTTTTTTTTTCTCCTCCTGCATCAACAACAGTTGTTACAAAGCAGGAAGCAGGCATTCACTGGAGTTTCATACAAAACTTTGTCATTGTATAATGTTTCACTTATGGTGAAATTAATCCTTGGCGAATTGATGTTAAAAACTAAATAGAACTATTAGTTCCACTGTTAAAATGCAATTTATTTGGGTACAGTTTTTGCACAAGCACTTTTTTTTATTTAAGGATTCTAAAATTGCTAATGCAAAATTGGAACTTGTCATTTTTAATAGGATTTTTAATAGCATTTTTCTCTAATTGCATTTAAATTACATTTTAGAGAATTAACATTCATTCTTGATCAAGACAATGTTAAATACAATGACAGTTATTTGTGTGTAAGGACAAATAACTTTTCATGTAAAAAGAGGATTTTTTTTTTTTCTGCGCAAATGTTAGTAGTGGAATGGCAGAGCTAGTTTCAAACCACTGAGCCATTTTACTACAGGTGTTTTGGTATCCAGAAAGTTGCTCTGAAAAACAATAAAATGTGCATTTTTCTACTTTACGTGGCTAAAGACTCCATGCACTTGCAAGGCACAAAAAATAGGCTGCAAGACACTCCAAAGAAAACTGAACTAAATGCGTTCATTCTGCTACAGTGCTAAGGAGTTGCTAGGGAGTAAACTTAATGCATATCAGCTGTTCCATTAAGATGGCCCTTTGGTGTGCTGTGTGCTCCACGTGCTGGGGGAAAGCACAATAGGGAAGTGAAATCCTTGGGGTTTATGTTGGGACACTGGCTGCAGACTAAAAGATGTGCTGTGTGACCATATCTATCAGCTACTGTGTATACTAGGCAAGACGCTCTATTACAGTATTTATGTGTGGGTGCTAATAGGTAAAAAGAGTTGACTGGGGCAGACATTCCTGAATTATCTGTGTTTCAGATCTCTTGGTTTCTAGGAATCTGGTGGCTTATGTACTTTATACAGTGCAGAAAGTTGATTAATAGCATCTACTGTGTTTCTGATTAACAGAGGCTCAAGCACCCTAGGAAAGGCAAAATGAAAGGCAAAAAAAAAGTTCCTTTTCTACCTAAGAACATGTATGGTACATAACAAAGACAAAAGGAAGGATAGATTAAAGGGTGTGTAGAGTTGGAGGGGTAGAGTGTTAGACCTGAGCTCCAAGATTCAGGAAGGATACTGTGATACCCTGTGCTTCAGGCCATACCGAGACTTATGAATAACTTGGGGCATTGGGAGACATCATTCTGGAATGAGGAAGGAATACAAATTTATGTGTGAGAAAAGTTTCCAAGAACTTACAAACAAGACAGTGCAAATGAAAAGGTGTTCCTACCACTGAAATTAAAAACATCACCTCATCAGATTCACACTAGTGAAATGGCTTTCAGCAAATGATTCCTGAAGTCCTAGAGCCCACAGCCAGATAGCAAAACTGTCTTTTAGAGTTATATCCCTTACAAGTGCATCAAGGAAGAAACACCAAAGGAGCAGGGAAACAAAAATCTATTTCTTTTGTCTCAGTGCTACAGGCTTTCTTGAGAGTGGGGTACTGACAGAATTGCAGTCTGTGATTTTCATGCTAGGAAAAGAGAGGAGGCTGAACAGAAAGGTTGACAATATGGCAGCAGAAGTAAACACTCTTTCGGGCAAGAGGTAGGTACTTTTCATCCTTACCTAAGCAAAGTGTGATGTGGAACACATCCTGCATTGTGGGTAAAACCGTGAAACCCCATGGTCTCATGCACCAGTATCTGTGTTTAATCCTCACAGTTATCTTGCTGTGCATGTCACTTTTAAACTGAAGTTCCTGCATGTTAAAACATTTTTATCCTAGAGCAGTGCAGGTGCCTGCTTTGACATGGAAAGCTACAAAGGCTGACTGGGTCTGTTTAAAAACTTCAGTCAATCTACCTTTATCTCCATTTGCAGCAAACCCACCCTGAGCTCTAGTTGCAGCACCTGGTAGATTTTTGTTCTTTCCAAAAAAAGTGTCAGTATCTCCACCTGAAACAGTGTACACAGCCCTTGCCTGAAGCTTATCCCTGGTAAGAAATCACTCTCATTGAAATAACTGAAATTCAACCTCGCTAGGGCATCAACTTGCCTTCTCAAATGTTCTTTATAATATTCCTTATGATTTTCTTCCCCTGTAATCTATAATGGAGAAAATAATTCTAAACAAAATTTAATGACAGCAGCCCCTGTAGACAAATTTTTGTTAATGGTCCTTGCAACTTACCATTGTGCCTTCCTGTCAGTTATGCGAGTTGTCTGCTGCTTGTACAGCAGAGAAAACTTGTATTTGTTTAAAACAGTAGAGTTGGAAAAACAAATCTCTTGGTCAAATTCACCAAGAACAAAACTTAGATCTTGATTTAAAATTTATGCCAGGGGTTCGTATATATTCTGTTTACAGTTTGGTACAAGTGATAGTTGTTGATTGCCTGAGCTTTTGTAACCTGGGGAAAAATTACTAGATTGTTTTCTGAGATGAAAACTGAGTCATTTGTGGGCATGTTCATATTCTTACTACATTTGCTTTCTATGATCATGACAGGTAAAAATAGGAAGGCGTAGCCAGAGGCATTTGTATCTACACAACTTTGGGGCACATTCATTCCATAAAAGGGTGATGCTCATGAGCTGCAGGAGAAACAGGTCCAGGTGTTTCTTCTATTCAAAACCAGTTAGCAGGAATTATTACAGTCTTGCCATAGAAGTTATACAAATATTAGTTATACACATAAAATACTTAGCCATACATTAAAAGTTGTTAGTGGGCAACCAAATTTTGGGGAGTTCACTGGATTTTTTGGCTTGTTTGGTTTTGTGGGATTTGTGGATAAATGTGCAATGGAAATGGCTGATGTTTTTAGAGGTTTTGGCTCAGTTGTGATGCAGTCATATCATCCAGGCCACAATGCAGAAAGACATTTGGTTTAGAGAAGAGCTGTTATTGCAGTAATCGTTCATCCATATGGATTTTCACTGACATATCATCCAGGCCACAATGCAGAAAGACATTTGGGTTAGAGAAGAGCTGTTACTGCAGTAATCGTTCATCCATATGGAATAAATTCCATTTTAGTATCTGTATACATTTGCTACAACTATTTTGATTTTGAATGTTCTGTCCAGCAGATTGTAAATGCTGATGATAATTAACATGACATTTTAAAGACAAAAGGCATCCATGGTAGGGAGAACTGTGGGGTTAACAGATTGACACCAGAGCAACGCCAATTAGTTAGAGGCTATGAAATAAAAGGTACTTTGTAATGGGCACATGCAGCATAACAAGGATACTCATTACCTTCTGAGTTATCAGATTCATAGATTATATAGCTACATTATAAGGTCTGATCAAAAGCATAAATCGGAGGGCTTTGTTGAATTGATTTTTATTTGATTTACAACATATCTTCTAGGAAAAAAAAACCCAACTTTCTTCTTACATTGTCCTGAAGCCTTTAAGAAATTCAGAAAAGGCTGCTATTAATATATGAAATCTCTTTCGCTCTGTCTCCCCTATCCCTCAGGTCTCCCTTAAATATACAGAAGACACTGTCAGAGAGTGTCTGCAGTTCTCTCACAGGTATCAAAGTGGAGGTACCCCAGTGGAGAATCTCTATACCAGTGGTAAGCAAGATTCAGCTGAGAAGGAAATATCCTCTATAACGCCATCAAATGATAAAACCTGTGGGCTCTGGATTTTGCTAGCCTTTGAACCTCCTGCTTTTAATCCTTTTGAAAGAAAGGGTTCACACATTTGTGAACCCAGAGGCATGTCCTTTTGAACTGTAAAATCTGTAGAAGACTTTTATGCTGCATGAGTTTTGTATGACTTAAACTCACTACCATGAATGTGTGGGGAGAGCACACTTGGGCCTAGAGATATTACTTATAGAAAGGGACTAGGTAATAACTAGGTAGGGCTCCAAACCTCCAGAGTGGGCGGTAGTCAGAAGTATCTTAAAAATGGACCATAATATATTTTTTTAATCAGGTTCACTAAGTCCCCTATGCAGCTTTACAACTAAAAAGTGGGTTATTATCTCTTTCAAAAACCTACTGGGGTAGCAGAAAGAGATACTATTACTTAGACTGAGTGGATATAGCAAGACAAAAAACCAGACATGCATAGTGAAGCTGCTTTTCAGGTCTTAATGAATGTAAACTGAGATTTTGGTGACTTAACAGAATTCAGTCCTGAAGGTCAGTATACAAACTGTGAGGTATCTTTTTGTTTTAATTCATTTGGATATTTTGTAGATTTGATGTAGTATTGAAGCGAAAAGAGGCTGAAATATTTAAAAACAAATTACATACAACTTTAAGCCGCACAAGAACAATTGGCTCTTTCCCAGGTCCACCTAGCTGTATCAGCTCTACTGCTACCTTCCGTGCTTCTAAACCATTTCAAATACATGGTGAAGATCATCAGGAAAGTCTGACTTCTACTGCAATAAAGCTGCATTAATCAAAGTTGTGCTTCATTACTAGAAATTGACCCTGGGATTGACTAGAAATAACTATTTAATTTTGTGTTAAATTCATTGTATGTAGTTGAAAAGTGAGCGCATCAATAACATATACTAAATCATAGATTACTGAAAAAGCACACATAAATGCTACTTCACTACTTCCTTAGGCCTTGATAATGCAAAGTCCACAGTGTGTGCAAATAAGTGCAAGTAAAACCATGGGTGTCCTTCGTACCAAAGGAGTGAAACCTTCAAAACTAATATCAAAGCAGTCACTGCATGGTGGCTACACAACATCAGTGATCCAGTCCTTTGAACATAACATACAGAGCAAATGGGATTGAAAACATCTGGTCACTGAAACAGGCAAAGGTGAGGGTGTCCATGACTCAGGTATGTGCATGACAATGGGGCCCACAGTATTTCTCTATACGTCTTTGCAATTGCCACGGTTCCATATGTTTCACTGATCAGAATAAAAGGACAGAAGAGCCTAACGTTTGTGATCATGAGTTTTAAAGCGTATCAGACCTGAAACACTTTTTTTTTGAAGAGGCACATAGCTGTAACCCTTTCATTTTTGTGATACTTCATTCAATGTTATCTGAATATCATCAAATCATTTTATATTCTCAAAATATTTTCAGAGGTCCAGTTTGAAACTGCAAGATGTTCAGATTTTTTTTTCCTCTAGCACGCAGCAATTACGATGAATCAAACTTTATTCTGTGTTCTGTTGATCACCATAGTAACCTGTGCTCTCTATATTTAATAGGAAACAAAAAGTTATTTACTCCACGGGGGTGGAGTTCTGGGAAGCACTGGTTTATGAACATTGACAAAATATTTTAATGGGACTATTTGCTTCTCAGGTTCTTACGTGTACCAGTAATTTGATCTTCACCAGTCACACAGACTTGTCAGGAAAAGATCGATAGTAGTCAAAATTTATTCATTAGGATTACAGCTATTTTCTACTCTTATTGCTTGTTTAATATAAAGTTAGACAGTGCCCTATTAAGTAGATATTGTTTGTGTAAATGTAAGGAATATAAAGGTACCTTGGTAGTTACTGGACTTGCTTTGTATTCTCAGGATTGTAAAAAAAGGCTCCCACACTTCCCATTGATGTTATCAAATGGGTTTTTTAACCTCTATTCTTAGGAATGTAATTTGGAGAATGTGCGTATGTACATGTAAAACAAACTATAATTATCACTTCAGCTGTGTGTGCTTTGGCACTGCAGGCTACCAGTTTTGCTGAAGTAATAATTTGGTCATATCAAGGGATAGAAAACCAGAATGTCAAAGCATTATTCAGAAAAAATTGCTGAGTAAGTACTTTTTTTTTTTTCTTTCCTGCTAAGAGATTAAACATCATACCTAGATATTATCTCATAAATACCACACACGGAATATTTATGGGATAGATACAGGAAGACTGATAACACAAGCAAAAATCAGAGGCATTAGGAGTTAGGATATGCTACCTATGATAGATGTCTTTTTCTAGCATAATGAGCTTAGTGGGAATAGAGTGGTTTTGCTCTAAAAAACAGCTAATTAAAATATTAGCAATGTTTTTCTATTCTAAAACCTACAGAAGACAGTGACCTGGAGATGGTGTTCTCAGTGGCTTAAATTTGGAGGCTAGGTTCAGATTTTTGAGTGTCTTTATAGCAAGCCAATGCTGCATTATCTCTACTCTCGATGTTCAAAGATACGAAGTTTCATGTTCAAATTTATTTAAGGCAAGTCTATGTAGACAAGCTTTCACTAGAGACGCTCTGAAATGGCCAACAAAAACTCAATCTAGACAGGAACCATACAACTACTACTAAAATATTAAGCCCCACTGAGCTTTCCTAACAATCAGGATCAGCCCAAGTGTTTTGGCCAAGTGCAGGATCCTAAGAATCATGCCTAAATCAGAGCACAGATGGGCAAGTTTTGCATTTACCCATGCAGCATTATCTGCAAAATGGGTATACAAACATCTAACTTTCACAGAGCTGTGGTATGTTTAATTAATGTAATATTAGATGCACTGGATACAGTAAGAAGATCTTGGCTGGGAAACTGCATAAATACAAAGCATTAGATCATTAATGCCTACAGTTTATGCTTTCACATTCTGAGGATCAATGTATGCTTGTATCTTTTTTCCATAAAATAAAATAATTATTTCTGAGGTAATAGTGAACAGCTTGTACAGCAGTTATATATATGAGTTGTACATAATTTATGCATTGAAGAATTGGCATAGATATTTCATTTCCTTTGTAAATGTCATTAGGAGAGAATAATGGCAAGAGATATCAGATACAATCCACCTTTTGTTAATTTACATGGAGTCACAGTACACGGGTCACACTTACCAGATAGAATACTTCAGTTTAAGAAAAGAAGTAAAATTGTAGAATGGATTTGTTTACATAAAACATGGAAGATTTCAAATAAAACAAGAAGGTAATATTGATTTTTATATAGTCACTACTAAAAATACAGCCTCTACAGAGTCAATGCTGTTTTGATTTAGGTTCTGGCCCAACCCAAAAGTCTCAGCTTCAGCTCCGTCCACTTATTACTGATTTGTCTGGCATGCTGACTTGTTCTTTTTCCAGAAATGCTTTTCTGCTCTCAAATTTTAGCTAGCTCTCCCAAAAGAACATCTAATAGAGTCACAAAGAGCAATTATATTCCTTACAACTGAGCCATTGACTATCGTAATAAAAGGAAAGACAGAAGTCATGTCAGTTTAGCTTCTGACAGGACCTTACAATGCTCCTTCATTCAAAAACACTTATGTAATCAACAAGTGATGAGTTGCAAAGTATCAGCAGCCTTTAATTCTCTATCAGGTATGATAAAAACTTCATAAAGCTGTGCTACTTTTAAGGAGTAAAAGACCATATAACCATCACCAAGACACAAGACATGATTTCACTGCTATTTTACTGTAATACCTCTTTCTTCCTTTTGCCTGGCATCTAAATGCCTACAATTTTTGACATCAGGAACATATACTGGTAAGAAGTCCACAGGCAGAGAGCTGGAAGATATTATTTTATATTTTATACATTTATAGATAGTAGTTTCATCTGATAGGAATCATCAGCACCTTCTTCACCTTTTCATGGGAAGGGGGACAAGAGGAAGGAGCACAAAAAGACAGCACAGCTTCTTTAAAAAGCTTTAACAATTTTGCTTTGATTAAGTTTGTACGGTAAAATTTAAATCCTTTGGGGCAGGGGTAAAAAAGCCCTGTTAATGAATCATAGATGAAACCAAGACAGGAAATAATGCCATGCTTAGAAGAGATTAAACAAGCAATAAATTTTTCAGTAGTAGTAGCGTGTAGGGAAGAGACATAAGTGACTGGTTGAGGTGCAAATGTATGTGTGGGAAGGAGGAAAGGGACGGCTAAGTCAGTCTGGGGAATAAATCCGTCTAGGTCATCATAGTTCAATACAGCCATGATCTAGAAAAACACGTGAGCATATACTTGGTTTTAACATGTGAGTTGCTGTCTCAAAATCTGAGCTCTGCTTATTTACTCAGGCTCAGGTTTAAGTGATTTCATCACAGCTGGGATCCTCCATTGAATTATACAGCCCCACTCCAGAGCCCATAAGCCAACTAACCAAAAGATCAAATGACTTTGGATTGGGTATCTACCAGAAGAATTCTTTTTCTGGGCCCAGAAAGGTGCACACTCTGCTTTCCAGTAAGTTATGTGCTTAGAAATTGAAACATGTTTGCACCCATAGAGGCTGAAGGAAGAGCAATGCTGATGGCAGCCAGAGGAGGAATTTGGCCAAAATTACAATGCACTTAGTACTTATTTGAGTGGTTCAGTTAGCAGTGCCTGTACTTGCATACACACAGTGCCTGTACTTGCACACAGTGGAGAGGACCAGCTCAGAGCACACAGCTCTGCCACAAGCATGCCCGAGGACAAGACAGAGGACAAGACAGAGCAGCTTCTCCTCTCATCCTGGGCCACAAGCAGGGCTCTCCAAAGTGTCTGTGTAAAGATACTTTATGCTGCAGCCATTAACTGCTGGTAACAAGAAACTGATTCTTTGATTGACATTTCTACCCTAAGTTTTGGGGGGGGGTTCTGCCCAGGTCAGAGGAATGACTTTGGGAGAAGTTGGATGAAATCCATGGTTCTGACCCACTAATTTGAGCTGATTAGCTTGTGAGAAGACCACAGGCTTAAATCTTACATATTTTTTCCCATCTTCTCATCCCTATGAATCCATTCTGCTTCCTCTCCGAGTTTCAAGCATCTATTTTCTAAGGCAGAAAGAAACACCACTTTAACTTTTCATATATTAACAAGACAGTATAGACAGATAGATATGCAATACATGCCAGCGTCACCAATATTTACCATATTTATTTTTCTGAACCTTATTTCCTGAGAAACAGGAATAGAAGAACCACAGTTTTCATTGAAAAATAAAGCCAATGTCTAGTTCTTCACATTTCACAGTTAAGTATTAATACATGATTCTTGCAAGGTCACCACAAATAGCAGTTGAACTTCTTGAATTTTTCTTGCTTCTAAGCCTACTCTCTGAAGATGCAACAATTCACTTAAATAAGCAATTCACAGGATAGGGGGACTTGTTTATCTAATATGTCACAGGCTTCTTTTTCTTCTAAGAAGCCATGAAGATGCAGAAGAGCAAAGATCTGTATTTTTATATGACCAGAAAGTTGCTGAGAGATTTTTTTAATTACTGCATTTTCTTAATAAGCTAATAGTTAAAAGGTTTCTTTGAAACAATTCAAAAGTTGAAATGGAAAACTGTGTCTTTTTCAGCATCTTTTTGTTTCATTTATTGTCAAATTCTCAGTCAGCAAGCTGAGGTGGCTGATAATTATTCAGGGTTGCCAATTAACCTACTTAGCAGGTCACATAGGTAACTGGCATAGATTGTGTCAAATCTCATTATTGGGATAATAATTTAATCAGCCAGTGCATTGACTGAAAGCCAGAGAATGTGAAGAATACATTAAACAGGAAAATAAAATCAGTACCTAGACAGACATTGTACTTAAATAGATGAAAACAGTTTGTTACACAAAATTATGAAGTATACTAGTCACTAGTGGAAAACCAATAAAATTTGTAGTGGAGGTTGGAGGTATTGAGGATGGAGACTTTTCCAATCCTAACATCCAGCATAAGTATAAAATCTGTTATACGTCACCTTACTTTTATAAAAGAAAGATGGGTTTAGGTATGAAATAAAACTCATGAGCATTTGTCGTATTCTTTAGCATCTAGACAGACGTGAAGGCAATTGTCTTTAGTACAGTGTTACAGACCAGAATTTCCCAGATACATCTGCCTTCTGATCTATGTGGAACAATCCCAGCCTCTCCTTTCCCATATATCCCAGCTTTTTCTTCATTCCTGGCTTTAAAGCAAAGACAGAGGAACATCAAGTAACAAAGGTCACATAATGCATTAAATAATATCACTGGATCTTTCAAGATGGGACGGGAGAGAAGAAAAATTACAATAAACACAATCATCAAAGTCACAGAGTCCGTGAGAAAGCTTTGGTTTTTCTACATAGTAATGCTTCACATTTTACAAGGTGACTGAGTAAGTAGGAGATAGGAAGGCTAGAGTCAGACTGGAAAAAGAAAAACATTTTCCAGGCATATAGAGAAAGGAATATTAGGAGGAACAATAACATCTTTAAAAATGGATTTGAGTATGAAATACATATTTATATTTGTTTTAAAGAGATCCACTAACGTGACTAGAAATTATCAGAATTAATATTCAAAATACAGACTGGAGAAAAATTACTACTAGTAATGACAGGACCTAGTTGGTCCTGAATCTGAGAGGTGTGAGAGGTCCCATAACATACACAAAAGTACCTGCAAGACTCAGGAAAAGACCAGAATAAGGTGAACATGCCCTTGTCTTCATAGTCTATATCAATGGTTTACTATCTACAACATGAGAGATATAAAAGAAGTCATCACTCGTCCAAGTATTAGATCATTCTGTTCAAACATATCTCATAGGTCTTACAGGCAAGAATTATAGTGTACCAAGCCCTGCTCCAGGACTCGTAATTTATTCACTCAGTAGGAAAAAATAGTGACTACCATAACAGCTCATGATAGGCCTGTAAAATAAAAACAGCCAGAGTGTAAAACAGCCAGCATGCCATGAATGAATGCTGACCACTCAACTACCTTTGGGGCTTTTTATAACAATGAGCAAAAATAAATGCTTAAGTTACTAGATGTGACTTGGACCACTCGCTTATGTCATCAAATGTGTTATTTTGAATTACAAATTGTCTTGCTACTGAAACAGCATACAATAGAGCAGAAAAGCTGAGTATCTATTCCAATTCTGGAATTACAGAAACAGCATGCAGCTCTTAAGTGTCTATTTTAACCGTGTCCACAGAATACAAAACCTATAGTAGTTGATAACTTCTCAGATTTATTCTTTTTTAAAGACTAAAGCAGACTAGCACTATTCATGGCTGCTGCCCACTGGTTCAGGAGTGCCAGATAACAAAACTGCTTGCAAAGGAAAAAACTTTCTACTAATTAGGTGAAAGCGCTAACACTGATGAGCTAAAATTTTTCATTAAAACTTTCCCCAGTAAAAAAAGCAACAATCTTAAAAAGAATACATTTCAACAACAACAGCAACAAAAAAATACTGGATAAATTCAGTGTAAGGGCTTCTTGGGAAGTTTCTATTAGTTTGGAGGCTAGACTCCAGATGCCAGTAGTTATGGCTTTCTGTAGATGGAAGGCCCGCAGCTCCCAGACTGCTCTCCTAGCTCTTCTGAACATTTCTGGTGTTTACAGATCACTCCTAATCTTTATATATTAGGTATCAAATTTAAAAATGGCTAATCAAATTGCATAGGCTACAATCACGGTAAAAAAAAGTGACAGTAGATTAACAAACTCCATTAGAATACCAAATATTTCAGTATCTAGATCAATCTGATTTTATAAATGCTCTGATAAGGCAAAAGCCTTATCAACTCACTCCATGATGGTTCAGAGAATCATCATTTCAGGGGTTAGCTTAAAGCAATAATATAGGCTAGGCAGCACAATTCCCATACTTTCAAGTCAGGACTTATTCTAACTGGGGTTTCAAGTCTGAAAGAGACAAGCCCAAGAGTGAGCAACACTATGGATATATACTTTGCTGTAGCTGTGAGGGGCTGTTGCAGAGACTGAACATATGCTAATTGCATCTTCATCAAAGATAAATTGTTCCACATGAGAGC
This sequence comes from Piaya cayana, assembly GCA_013389865.1. Lineage (NCBI taxonomy): Eukaryota > Metazoa > Chordata > Aves > Cuculiformes > Coccyzidae > Piaya > Piaya cayana. Next base: position 301,077 of record WAAB01009322.1, read on the forward strand.
TGCTCTGAGTAATCTCTGGGAAAAGGATCAATTGGGAACTTTTTGTTCCCCTTTTATTTATTACATTATTTTCAATTTTTGTAAAAAACACTATGTTTTCCATTGTTTTCTCATTTATAGTTCACAGTCTGTAATTGTCATGAACAATAACCTCATTATATTGTTGTCATAGCACCATTTTACAACTCTTCATTTTTAAAAGAGTGCTTTTCAATGACACCATTATTTCTTCAGTTGACAACAATCACCTGTGGATTTGTTAACTATAAATTTCATGAGAAGTACTAGCTGATACTAAAGTACAGTAATATAAAGTGATAGTTTTGGGACAGATCTAGACCAGTTAAAATTGTATTCACACCCTCCCCCAGTACTGTTGAGGCTTGAATATTTCTGTTCAGTGCTAATCTTCTTCATTCCTCTCCTCACTCAGACTAATAGTGCCTACTCCTCTATATAGGTGATGCTAATTGCTAGCATGCTTGCAGCAAATTGAACCATATACCCTCCTGGGACAGTTTGGGGCAGGGAACAACTTCTTCCTCTGGTGAAAATTATGACTGCTCACAGCTGCTAATTACCACTGAAAGGAAAAGAACAGGCAGATTTTAAATAGACAAGGGGGAGATGAGGGAAGAAGGCAGGCTCTGAGCCTCCCCAGGGTTACAGCAACTCCTCCTCAAGAAAGGCACTGCAAGGCGTTCCAGGGTTTACCCCCTCTAGCCCCAAAACAGAGCTAAATAACCTGCAGCATGGCCCCTTTGCCCTAGTCCCTCTCCCAGCTCTCACCCTCATTCCCTTCTTGCAGAGTGCTCTCTCATGGGGGATGTTACTTACAACCTATTCAGACTGTTATCTGAGCATCCACCTAAATGTCAGGGCTGCGAGAGCAAAGGGTAGTCTCCATTCTTTTCCCCACCAGAACTGCCTGTTTTTCTGGACAGCAGAAGTGGTTTTAAATCACTGCAAGCTGTGAAGAGCCTAGACTGCTCTATCTCACTCCCTAGGCAAGCATTTTATCACTAGGTTGTATTTTTCACAAATAGATACTATATATTATACTCAACACAGAGCACAGTAATCCCACTTCAAGCCCTGGTGAGAAGAACAGCGTTGGAAACTTTGTATAGGACACAAATTAGTCCCATATAACTTCCCATGCAGAAGGTTTCAATCGCTGCCTGCATCTGTGTCGGGCAATTCTGGCTCAGGAAGCAACAAGTCTTTTGGTTTAGGACTGCAGAATATGGATGATTTTTGTTTGTCTCTGTGGCTTTCCCACTGCTCACAGAAGAAAGCCTTTATCTTTCAGCAAGTGCACAGCTGAACTAATAGATTGTCAGGGGTTCACTGCAAAAGGACAGTTTACTGTTCAAGATAACTCTAAAAATTCGCAAGTCTAAGAGTCTGCAGCCAAATATGAAACATTTTAAACATAATGCAGTGATTAACCATGGGATTTCCATAATAATCATAATTTTGCAAATGTGTAAGTAGAATAAAAGCAATATTGAAGCAAATAATGACCTCTGACACAAAAAATGGCTCGCACTTCATATTACTTTACTTAACTGCCCCCTCCTTCCTGCACCAAACAGAAGCTTTATTGATAAAATGTGCTCTGGTAATTTAGAATGTAGACTTAAAGAATGTGCAGCTCTGGGAAAAACTGAATTATGGGTTCTGTTTGTGAGATGAGGAATGGCATGTAATAACTTAATGAACTGGAAGCCCATCAGTGGTAAAAGAGAACTAATGGAATGTACTGTCTATCAACCTATTTTTTTAAGCTCTAAAATGTTCAGGTGGAAAAGTGTTGCATTAATTATGTATTTATTATCTTATTAATACAAATATATCCTAGAATCTCAATAAACTACAAAAATATACCTCAGCTTTTACTTTAATATTTATTTCATTGGTCAGTTCTGAGGCTCTATTCTAAGCCTAAGTCATTAAAATTCCTACTCAGACATTTGACCAGCAAAAATTTCACTTGAACATAGGAGCTACCAACTTACATCATCTAAGGTTACAGCCCTCTGCTCCCTGTACAGGCTGTATTCATCAAAATTGTGGAGTGAAATAACAGAACACACAATCATGATGACAGCCTCATTTCAACAGCTATTTATTGCTCTGTAGACACAGAAATAAAAAAGGATAGTAAGATAATAATTTTAGCAAGTAACATGTAGAAAAAACAGTCTAACATAATGTTGTGGTTTAGCCCCAGCTGGCATCAAAGAACCAGGTGCCACTCACTCCTTTGCACAACTGAATGATTTCCATCAAAATATTTTGGATTGTGATATGCATAAGTGAATATGCAGAATAATGACAATAATAAAGTAGTCTACAATCTGTTAGGATGTTTCTCCCAGTCTTAGCTGGCATTATGTCTTAAAAACATTATGTAAGAAATAGAATCCGGCCCTAAATAAATATATAAAACATGCTATTAACAAAAAAAAACCCACAAAGGAAGGGAGAAATTCAAAGTTCAAGTCAAAGCACATGTAGGTCTAAGTAGCACAAAGTAGCCAGGGTCTACCCTATTAGTCCCAATATTTTAGTGGTGCATAGATGGTTGGGTAATTTTAATTTTGCTCCTGTAATACACTCATTTGTTTTATTTGATTTTCTATTCCAGAGATAAAAATAAGCAATGAAGGAAAAGCTGCATAAATTTATGCCTCTAGTAGGCACCCCTGGGTGGGTCTTTTTTGTTTTACTGGTATATTTTTATATGTCAGTCTAGCATTAGATGTCTTGCATATATTTAGCTTTTTTAGACCAGTCACAGCCATTCCTTTTAATCAGGTAATAGCACACTATTGACATATTAGACCAATTCAATACATTTGTTTTCTTTATCAATTTACATTTCAGCTCAGAGGTCCAATACAACAGGATTTTAAACCACTTGTGCTAAGCACAATTGAAGGGCTAGTAATCCAATTATTTGATTTTCTTGCTGGGAAGAACAGAAAACAGGAAACCCATTTTTCCCTCGCTCCAGCGAGTGAGCTGCTGGCCTGCATTAGGTTTTAAGCTTCCTGTGTAAAACATACCCCAAAGGCAGCAGAAGGCCACTTAAATACAGTTTGGAGGGCATAAGTGGAACATAGCTGTGGCACATTGGCTTTCAGCCCAGGAATAAATTCCAACCATTATCATCAAACACTCATGCTGAAGCTGTCATACTGAAATTAAATGCAATCTATGAAATGAATAAACAATAATAAATTAAAGCAGAACAAGTAAATTAAAAAAATGAATTGCAGTAATTTATACCGTGGATCATCTGCTCTAGATTGCTTGTCCAGACTGCACACCTCAAATCATCTTTCAGCCTGTTTTATTCATGATCATATTTTTGTACATGTAAAATGGCCTAAAACGCAAAAACTGAGTTTATCCATGGTCCACTTTACATGCTAATAAAAATATAGTTTTAAATATTGCTTGCTTTCCCCATTCAAATAACCTTGTTTACTACTCCTAGTCAGCTCATCTGACCTATTTGGTAACAAGTTGAGTCTATGTGAATTGTATCTAAACAAAAAATCAGGCAACATTTAAGTATGCAAAAATGTAGCTTTAGATACGGCAGGTACAAGTGCGCATTCTGGTTTAGGCAGTCAAGGATAATTTCAGTGGGCTTCAGAATCTGAAAAGCTGTGAAGCTAAAATGAATCAGTCTTTTTAAAGTGCTCACAGGAAAAACAGATTCTATTCTTGGACAGAGTTTAAAAGGGGAATTTTCAGTAAGCTGTATTTAATTACCTAACTGGAATTTTGCCACGATGACCTGGCTAAACCTTCACTTTTTGCGAAGAAAAAAAAAAAAAAATCAGGGAAACCATTATGCTTTATCTGAACCATACATATTATAGCAAACAATTCAGTCTTGTGCCGGGACGGGGGCAATATCAAGGAGGAGAGCAAAGGGAAACATCTCACCTATACTGAATATTAGTCTCATTTCCTCTAACAATTTGACTCTTCAGAGGAACTTATTTCCCAAAAGTTCCTCAGGGTGTAAGATAATTAGCTATTAACCAGTGTGTTCTTGACCCAAAGAACAGAGCAGAAAACATGGAAGATTTGTCTCAATTACAAGAAGAGACAAAAGACAAATTCAAACTGATATGGAGTGAGCCCATGGCTGTCTTGATTTTGCATCTTGAGACTTGGAGGGTTTTACCTGCATTTGTATTAAGGCAAAAGACTTCAGGCAAAGAGCAGGCAGAATATGGGAAAAGGGAAAACAGAATGCCATAACTTTCTCCCTTTACAGATTTTTTTTTTCTTTGCTTGTTCTCCTTGTATTTAGTGTGGGGCTGTAAAAAAGAAGTTGCCAGCTCTACAGCATCGTATTGCCAGCATAAGGCAAGATCTGTCTCACCTCAAGGCAAAAGATGTCTGTACACTAAGAAAAAAAAGTGCAAAAATCTTACTTATCACCAAATCTGCACACAGTCTATTGAAAAAGTGATAGCTTTTCTTTTAAATGCAATCACCTGTTACCTACCAAAATCTCTGCAGGTCCCTTGAGGGCAGCCCCAGAGCACTGAGTGCTGGCAGCCAGTACACCAGGAGAAGCTGTTGCAGTGAAGGCTCCAAATGTCATACAAGGAATGGCTGAGGATGCTGGTGCACGCAGAGGCAGTTCCCATGCCCTGGAATGATGAAAACAAGTCGTTAGTATGCATCTCACAATGCCGAAGGCTGAGGCCACTGCTAACGAGTGCTATGAAGAGGGTTCAGGTCATGGGTTTGCTAAATGCTGTGTACTTGATACACCTGTGAAACACAACACAAAGTGCAGTGCGGCTTGCATAGCCGTCTGAGTGGAGCATGTTGTAACCAAAGGGCCAGGGCAGGTGTTTCTGAACCATCAGTGAAATATCCGCCCCTCAAGGTCAAGTAGTTTTTTAGGACTGGAAAGTACTGTGCAAGTAAAGAAGCCTTTTGATGGGGCTGGTAGGCTTCCATTGCAACTGCTGTGTTGCTGGGGCAGGGTGCGATGCCCTAATGCTGGCTCATAATGATTCCTAGTAAGTGCTTGTACACTACGGCATCCAGCATGGGGACAAAAAGGAGAAATTAAGAGTCCTTGTCTGGACTGTGATCCCACTGGGATCACACGAGCTCCAGGAGGGGCAGGACAGAAAGGAAGGAGGGCTGCCCTTGACATGAAAGAGCAACTGGGAGGCTTTGAGATGTCTTAGGATAGATGACAAGCCAGTTAACAGCTTACAGGTCAGGACTAGAGGGTAGCCTGCAGTGGGTGACATTGTGGTGGGTAACTGCTACAGGCCACCTGACCAGGAAAATGCAGATGAGGGATATCATTGGAAGAAGCCTCATACTAACATGCCATCAAGGCGAGATCACTGCAGCTACAGAGTACTGCTAACAAAGTAGCAGAACACACACAACCCACTAAATGCTCCTGGTGGACCCCAGCTTGGCTCTGTCTACCTTAATAGGTAGTTCTCATGCTCTGCATAAGCATTCTGCTGCCTTCCAGAGGACTGTGTGCACTGCTTGTATAGCATAGACCTCCTCAGCAGTCTCCAAGAGGGTTTTTGTTGTCTTGCACCCTGCCAGGATGTTCTGCAGCAAAATGCAACAGTTTCTGGCTTTTGTGGCCTTATCCTGCTGATCACAGTTTGATGCCCTGTATGTCTAACATATGCAAACAGGACACACTGGTTACAAATTGTGGAAAAGCGCTCCTTTTCAAATGGACAAAAAGGCGGTTGCACGTGTAGGAGGTGTGTGTGCATACACCTGCTTTAAATAAAGCTCCCCCATGTCTCCAGGCTAGATTGCACTCTATTTCAAAAGCCTGCACGTGCCATAAATCTCAAAGTGTCTGAATAGAAAGAAAGGGGATTGGAAACACTTGGCTAACTACTACAAAAAGAAAAATTACTATAACATACATGTTTCAGCAGCTTTCAAGATTCGTAAGTTCCCACCCTTATTGAATGAAGGAGGCCTTCAGGAAAAAGATAAATGGTACTCAGCTGTAGGATAATACATTTTTCACTGGTGATGAAAGTCAAGGCTGAAGTTCAATGGGGAAGAGTAGATCCCCAACACTGTTGCCTCCCCATTCCTACCTCTGTGGCATGCATTTATCTGATTTTGTTATAGCTAGGTCCCCCATATGACAGAAGATGGAAGGCAGAGACAGTTTTGTCTCAGTATAGGAACATTTTACATGCTATTACGGTGATGTGCTACTTCCCTCAGGATCTCTGAAAAAAATCACAGCAATCAAAGTCCCATGGTATGTTCTGCGGATATGGGACCATTCTAGAAAATTTGAGGGAGGAATTTTAATATATTTGGAATAGCTAGCAAGGATGCAATTTAGCTGCAAGAGTCTTCCCTCCTCTGCTCTTTATAGCCTGTAACTTCAAACAGAAATTAGGACCCTTAATTTTCTTTAAACTGCACAGCAAACTGTTCCGATTCGGTGAGTGCTTCAGGATTTTGCCTTGCAACACTCTTATGCACACCTACATAATATCAACGCTTTGCTTATTCCACATTTCAGTAACTTAATTACACCATGAATTCTCTTGTGCTGCAAATTTATCTTCACTGAGCTAACTTTTGATCTCAGGCATTAGTTCTGATCAGTGCTAAGGTAGAGACAGTCTATCCAATTACCAGGTGGCAGCCTCAAAAGCTAAGGATACAACACCTCTGTATTCTGCCTTCCAGGAGCTTTGACCTTAACAAACACACTTGATGAACCTGGCCATGGTATTTTGGCTGCCTACCTCAGCTCATCTGTTTGGATGGCATTTTGCCTGTTAGCAAGGTAATATACGACTTTCAGGAGATGCCAGAAAAGGATGAGTTTAGATCCATAACCTGCTAAGCTCTGTTAAAATATCTTTCTTTTGACACTGAGCAATTACATGAAAGTATCTTAACTTCCTCTGTATAGAAATGACTCATTATCAGACACTCCTTTGTATGGAATCCAAACAACTTGTTTTCCAACATCAGCAAAAGCAAGTACATATTTCAAAGGAAACTGGTTTTGTGCTCCCTGGAGAGAGCTGGGGGTGTTTATCCTGGAGAAGAGGAGGCTGAGGGGAGACCTCATTGCTCACTACAACTACCTGAAAGGAGGTTGTGGAGAGGAGGGAGCTGGGCTCTTCTCCCAAGGGACAGGGGACAGGATGAGAGGGAATGGCCTCAAGCTCCACCAGGGGAGATTTAGGCTCAACATCAGGAAAAAATTCTTCCCAGAAAGGGTCATTGGGTACTGGGAGAGGCTGCCCAGGGAGGGGGTTGAGTCACCTTCCCTGGAGGGGTTTAAGGGGTGGGTGGACGAGGTGCTGAGGGACATGGGTTAGTGTTTGATGGGAATGGTTGGACTCGATGATCCGATGGGTCTCTTCCAACCTGGTGATTCTATGATTCTATGATTCTATGATGACGTCAAGGGATCTCTTGTTTCACTCAATAGTTACACTTGGGGCAATGACCACCTTATTCTGTGTTTTCCCATGTCTAGAGCAAGGGGCAACTGAGCCATAGTCAAGGTTCCTGCGCACTGCACTGATACCAACCGTAGTACTGCACTGAATGTCAAACAAGCACAGCGCTTTGTTTTGTCCGCAGCTTCAAAGCCACAGGGGAAACCTATGACTCATCTTCCATTAAAAGCCACTAGTTAAATGCGAACACCCCTACCTCCCTGCTTTGTACCTCCAGTTAATTTCTTTGCATACGTTTGTGTCAACTGACGCCTCTTTGCTTTGACATGGCAGAACCCCAAAGCTATGCAAACAAGAACGCCAAGATTTGAGAGTGCGCTGTAAGTTGGCCGAACTCAGTAAATTTCCAGATGCCTGGAAAATCCAGTTCCTGGATGCCTGAGGATGTGTCAAGTGAGGCCACGTTGAAGAACTCTTCGATGACATTGGGCATGAAATACCTAAGGGTGAAGGAAACACTGCAGCAGAACTGCGCATTGACTGGGTTTGTAACTTCTTTGCAGCTACTTGGCATATGACTCTAAGCAAAGCTGATCACAATACAGTATAGGGGACTGAAGCCTTACATGTTCAGAAGAGCCTTTCAGTCTGCCTCTTTGGCACACCTAATCTGTGCTTGCAAAACACAGCCTAGAATGGAGACGTGAAACTTCCAGCTCTAGTAGTGGTCAAGATAATTTCCCAAGCTAAGCATGACTCATTATACTCGTTCTGCATCTCAAACAGGTCATTAGCTCTGAAGCCTATGGACGATCATGTAAATAGACCATCAAGAAAAATGCAGAGACCTGTTTTATTACATTAGCTTCCACTTGCTTGCTTCTGCCCAGTTGGAAATCAGCACACTGTGGATTCAAGGGTCCTTAACAGAAGAGTACATGGGACTTAATTATGGCAGAAGACTGTGACACAGAACAAAAGAAGCATTGGTATCTCCTGGTTTTCAACAGCCCAGTATATATATAAGAGAACAATCCTGTGACTTCCCTTCTGCCATATGTTGCAGACGTCCTCAATCTATAACAGAAAGCAAAGCAAAGTGCACCATGCACTAGCTCAAAAACACCATGGAAATATCAGCTCACCTCAGCATCACATCACAATTAGTTTCAGCACTGTTTTACACTGACATGGCTTCCAGTTCCAGTGTTTGATTACATATGATAACCTCAGGATCTCCAAACTGGGCTCTTAAAATAGACTTCATCCTGTTCTTTTGCATTCTCACAGCAGTCCCTCTACATGTCTCTTCCAGGTTGACTATTTTTTTTATAACATGACTGATTAGAAGTCTATCTTGTCAGCCTCTGTTCAGTCCTGCTCTTGCTAGGCATTTTACATTCAGTACAGCAGATCTAAAACCTAGAGTTAAGATGAGAAGAAACAGATCATAGGAAGAGAAAAAAAAGAACCAGTAAGAAAATCCTGCAATCCATTGATAACACTGCTCTTTCATGACATAAATGTTTTGTATAGCAACAGTAAAGAAGCCACAGAAGATTGCTCTAATCTAACACGGAGCATGAAACTTCATTACAATGAAAAGAACCACATGATTGCTTAAATTACAGTGCCTTTCTTAAATTTGCTCAAGCCACCTCATGCCTGGACTATTGCCAAGGGTTTAGAGAACTGAACAAATAGTACTCTCCAAAGGGATGTGCGGGAATACGGCTGGAAGGGAATGTAACACAAGGAAACCTGGAACGGGGAGGAGGGCTACAAATGCAACCTTCCTCATCTAAAACATCAAGTCAACTAAAATTGAGTAAAACAACACGATGATGATGTCTCTCCTACACTGCATCCCATTCTTCATGTACACTAACATAAGAGTAAGCATGAAAAAAGCTCTATTCTCACCCACGCAAAGTTGAAAAAGTTTGAGCATATATGCAAAAGAAGTTATAAGATTGACTACAGACAACAGTTTTCTACTGCCTCAAACCTTGCACGGTCTCCTGCAAGCAAACTGGCTGTGCTGACAGTGAGAGACAAGCTTTGAGAGCCCTCTTAGGGGGGCACAGAAGTCATTTTTGTACTGGCACACTGTCAGGTTGCTTAACTATTTTTCCTAAAACAACACAAGAAGCATGTTTTTATGCAGTCAAAAGGCAACCTTCCAAAGAAAATAAAAAAGATGATTATTTTCCTTTCTGAATCAACAGTAGGGTCTACAACAGGTATGTAATGGGAGCCTGAAGAAAACCTTTGTTGCTGAAAATGCCACCACCTCCAAAGAATTTTTCAGTGGTCATAGATTCAACTATTTATTCCTTTATTTTCCAAACATGCTATGGCAAACTGAAAATCAAATTCTCATTTAGTGCCGAAGCAGTGAATAACATTACTGCTCAGTTAAACATAAATAAAGATAAACTGCCTGGCTCATTTAATATATAGGAAGATCTGAAGCATAAATTTTAACATAATGTACCAGCACTGTGTTCATTTAAGTTTAAAATAGGAATTAGTAGAATCTGTCTATCAAAAAGCTTTTAAATAAACTCAAAGGTACATGGTATTTTCCCTTTAAAGAGACAAATCGTATATGAATACACCAACAGAGATGCAGGTAGTAAAAAAGGCTCTTTAAAAATGGAAACAAGATAGAGAAAACAACTTCAGTTAATTTTCCTTTTCAGGATCTACTTAACCTCAAAAACTGTGAATCTCCATCCTTTCCCATGTATTTCAACGCAATGGTGAATGTTCCTTGCTACAAACTACAGGTCTGCTTTAATAGAGTTTTGATGGAGGATAAAAAGAGAAGAGTCAGTCTGTGGCACCCTCTCTTCACATTGAAAAGTGTCCAATTCCAAAGGCAAATGCACTCGGCTCAGTCATCCCAATTAAAGGGTCGGTTGCTATTCAGCATAAGCAAAGATTGCACAAAGAATCCAAAAGATTCAGCCATTATGGCAGTTTTACAAAGGCAGCACAGAAATCCATGCTGGCTAGGGACACCAAAGAAAAACACATTATTTAAATAAATGCATGTGCATACATATATGTACATATTTACACATAAACATACAGAGCTCCCACACACACATATAGCACATGCTAAAATTATACAAAAAATGAGAAGAAAAAACTTTGCTCTTTAGGTCACTCTCTTGAATCTTTTGCCTTTAAGAAAATAAGCATAACTGCAGCTGAAGCTGCAGTATTTGGCTGCTGGAACAGTATCTTCTTGCTGGCAGTAAAAAGTGTTAAAAATAAATAAATTTTCAAAGACCTTTTTTTCCACGGCTGTCTATAACAACTCATCTAGCACACACAGCACACAAACCCTGATCTTACGCTGATGTCAGCCTGGAGTAACCTCTCGTGCCTCTAAAGGAATTTCTGTACTGAGATCAGGATCCAAGCCGATGCCGACCGGGTCACAGCCTGCAGTGGTGCCAGGAACAGATCTCCCACTGACATCTCTGGAGGTTTTGCATCAGTGCTAGAAGCAGTCCATTAAATTCAGGTCAAGTCACCTGAAATGCTCCAGCTTCCTTGTTTCCCAAATGCCTACCAGTTACTATATTTTTATCAGAAAGAATGAGAGAGACAGAGTTCCCTGCCAAAGGTTATCTCCAAGTTCATACTGTGTGTCCTTACGCTGCCAGATCCAATAAATCGTTAACGCCGTCTGTTCCAAGCTGGCTTCCCTGGGACTGGTTTTGTGGGGCCAGGATGAATTTATGCAGGCTGCTGCAATATGGAGGGCAAGCTGGGCTGCCACCACAGCTCATTATGGACATGGCCAGCCTTCAATTGCTTGTGAAATGATCTTTCAAAGTCCAGCTTTCAACTGCAACTGTTGTTTTCAAGAACAAAAGAGACACAGACAATCCGCATCTGCTCAGCAAGAACAGAGCTCACCCAGTGGGTACCTCACCAAACTCCTCTGTGCTAGCTTGAAATCCCTCACAGAAGGTCAAGGGATGCTCTGCTCACCTCAGCCTCCCTGAAGAAGCCTGAAGGAAGCATCACAGGGATTCTGGACTAGCTGGATGTTGATGCACACACAGAAGGAGCTTCACCCATTTCTGCCCACCCACATGGATCGAAACTTCTGGGGGGCTGCGCTGCAATGCTATGGCCTCCCAGCAGGAGCAGTGAAGGTCATTCCTGACGACTCCTGTTTGATGGGAAATTCAGTCCCAAAAGCAAACACCAGACCTTGATAAAATTCTTCTTAAGCCCTCAAAGATTCATCTCAATTTCCTAAGCAGCAGCTGGCATGCATTTACAATACATGTGAATAAACTGGTACACAGCCCATGCTATTGTGCTTGGCATGGTGATGGACTTCACACCCTTTCAGCTGTTGTAAAGCCAAATAACCCAGGCTAGCAGCGGCAGGATGCCACCCTGAAACATAATTATTGTATAGATTCTATTTATTTTCTGAAATATCAAAATTTATGACAAATGCTAAAGCAGACTGTTTAAATCCTAAGCATAAACACCCCACAATGGAGAAGTTGTTTTGCTGTCATCCCAAGGAAGCATCTATTTGCAAAGTATGTGGCAATATCAAAGAGCTCTCTATTGATTAAACTTTGTAAATAAAATTGCACTACTTATCATATGCTGTTTGCAAAAATGCCAATCATTATAATACTCACATAAGCACACTGTGTCTTCCCCCTGAACTCGTTAGATTTATTACTGAGACTCTATCTGGAGCTGCCTACATGCGGAAAAAATATCCTTCAGATAACACATTAACATTCATAACCAGTATTTAAATCTATGCATGGTGCCATCTCAAAAGATAAGGGTCTTGTCAGCATTTCCAGTATAAGTCTCATTTCAGGGGACAGAGGGAGGGAATGGCAACACTCTATTTCTACTACTTTAAATGACACCAGCAAGAAGCCTGACATACAAGCTGTCGATCTAATTGCATCTATATTTCAGAGATAGGTACATCTTTCACCTCTCCATTCAGTTTAAAAAAAGTGAAATTCTCAGTACATCATTGTGAAGTACCTGGCAAGTCCTACCATTCTGCTTGTGCCCACAATATCCCACACAATTATAATTCTAGATCTAAACCTTAAAATTAAAGAAGCTTTTAAGGTATTGAACAAAAATGATATGACCACTTTCTCACAGGTTTACTTGCACTCTAGAAGAAAGACGCAGATAAGCAAAACAATAGGTTACAATACAACAATGAGGGCTTGGTGCACGACTCATGTTATTAGATGTTCCTACAGTACAAAACACTAACAATACTGAATACAAAAGTTAATGACAAAAAAAAGGTAGAAAATAACAACCAAAAATGCTGTTGGGGGGAGAAATTTGAAGGTGCAATGCATCTGCCCTTGAGCACAATTCCGCTACAGAAACAATATAAGCTGCTATTTGCAAAATAAGACCTGTAGGCTGTTGATGTTAAAGTGTTCTGTCACAAGAACAGATATTTCTATTAGTAAAGAAAAAATATTATCAAAAGTAAAAAAGCAGTTGCCATAAGAAGAGGCTTCAGAAAGCCTCAATAGCTCTAAAAATAAGGTATCGCAATGCTTATAGTAGTGATGATCAGGACCACTGACCAGTTCATAGCCAAATAACTATATAAAGGAATGATCTCACCCCTATATAATTCCAAGTGCATTAGTGTCACCAGCTAGAAAGAATAAAGCTGAACATTTCTATCTGCAAAAGCAGCAGCAAGTTTTCTAGTTAGAAAGCTCAAGTGCTAACCAGTATAGTGGCTGCAAAGCAAAAATACTCTGCAGAAAATATCTGCACAAATAACTGGTTTTGCCCACAGTTTTCAAGATTCCAAGCCGGAATTGATTACCAAAGCTGACTAAGCTGCCCTTTTCTTCTAGCAGCTTCACTTGCTCCTCAGTTATGAAGTGGACATTAAAGTCTCCAGCTGTGCAAAGGATTTTATTGCTTTACAGGAAAAAAGGCTGCTAGATGGTAAAACAAAAATATGCCATACAAAGTATGGGCAATTAATCATAAATTATATGCTTTGTGATGGAAAGAAACGCCACAAGTGTTATGGAATACATACACATACTTTAGATCAAGGCCACATGCTTACTCCCTCTTGCCAAAGCTGTTCCACTCCATTTGGAATCTAACAGACATGAAAGACACCACACAAAATCCAAGATCCCAAATCCCAAATCCAAAATCCCAGATCCAAAATCCAAGATTCAAAATCCCAAGAACTGCATGTGGCAGTTAGGACATATATTTATCCACCGATTGTTCAACAGATTCAGGTACCTCCTGGCACCTCCTGACATTCAGGCTAGAAGGGAGCTGACTAAATATCTTCAGCATCCTGAACCAGAACGACTACAACATAAAGTGTTATCGTTACTTCTTCCCTTCTCACTGTCCTTTCAGTTAACAAACCATGTTTGGCACATACCTGTTTTGCTTTGAAATGAGTCTATCGAGACAGAGATGGATCTGAGGATGCCCAGGAAAACGCCTTCAAGCCCAGGAAAACTGCAATGCTAAAAATTGAGATATCAAGCGATTCTAAGCACCATCAGAATTTGATCACTGTCAACAGGGGAGAAGATTCTGGGTACATCTACTTTCTACCTCAACACCTAAATCTCACCATAAAACGTCTTAATAGATATTCGAGATTTGTGTGTGTTTGTGCATAACTCCCCAGAGTAGAAGTCAGCTGAAATACTGGGCCCACTAAGTAAAAGGGAGATTTGTCAAGGTCTAGGTCAGGTCTAGGTCAGGATTTTATGTGTTTATATTGTGCCTTCTGCAATAACAACTCAGGGAGCTACTTCAGATGCCAAATAAATTTTAAGGTTTCCCTGGAGTTTGGAATTCTTTATTCTAAATGATCCTTCTCAACATATTAATGCAACCACCATTCTCGTAAATTCTTATTGTCCCATCAATTTCTTTTCAGGCCACTTTGAGTCATATATCACGCTTCAAAGTCATTTGTAACCGATCAGCCTCCACAAAGAGAAATATTATAGAGTATTTTTCAGGTAAATGATTACTGCACAGAGACAGCAAATTTACTGGTTAAAGTAACGTGGGAAATATTACAGGAAAGTAGAGAATGTTTTTCTTTAGTTAAAAAAAAAGCACTACTTATTTCTCAGACTTAAATTTTCTACCCTTGAAAAATCAGAACAGGGACTTTCATCGCCAAAGCTGAATTACCATTCTTATTTTCTGAGGTAAACTGCTTGCTTTTTCAGTGCAATTTCTTCTTTCCTATGGTTTCAAGGTGGTCTCTTGGCCTGCACCGTGTTGAATGACCAGTCATAAACTAGTTACACCTCTAACACCAGAAAAGACTCAGACCTGCAACTTCTTTTGCACCTACATAACTTTACACAGTCAAGTACCACGTTGAACCTTCACTTCAGGTTGGAAGAGAGCACACAGTCCAACTCCCCCACAGGAGCAGGGTCATCTTCAACTTNATTGAACCTTCAGGTTGGAAGAGTTCAGTCCAACTGAACTGTCACAGTCCAACTCCCCCGCAGGAGCAGGGTCATCTTCAACTTGATCAGGCCTTTTATCAAATCTGGTTCAAAATATTTGTTAAGGAAGGGGACCTTGACTGACAGCCAGACACATGCACGTACTGTGCACAAACATAAAGCACCTTTACATTTCTGCTAGAAACCAGGTTTAAAACACAAAAGTCAATGACTGCCCAAATTTGTATTCAGTCAGCAACTGTTCCCAAACATCTCAATGGAATGAACTTAAATGGAAGGAAATTTTGGGAACAAGGAGTCTGAAAAATATACCATTTTTTTTCTACTCATCTCATTTATTTTTTTCTGGAGCAAAATCAGCAATATGTGACCTCTGTGCATAATGACAACTCAATGACATGGATCTCATTCTGAATGTGGAATATGAAATGCTCTCTGTGAACTGCTCAAAAATAATCCTCAGGCCATGATTATTCATAGAAATTATTTGGTGAGTAATTTCAATTAAATAAATTCAAAGAATCAAGAAAAAGAGGCTAAAGTAATAGAATGCATTATTTATGATGAATAATTCATTTGGAGGAACTTTCCTCCCCACACCATTGCAGAAAACCAGCTCAAGGGCAGGGCACTTTAGTCCCACTTAAGCCCTGTTTTGAGGTCTTAATTGAGGGCTTTCATGATGAAGCACTCTGGGTTGGCCCTTTGCCCAGGACTGAATTTCACCCACTGCTTTTTTTCCTCACATATTGCTAGATATGTCATTAGCACAGTGGGATTCGGATTCTTCCAACTTTACTTCCACAAAAAAATAATGATATGGAGAAACGTCATCGTTTCTTTTACTAGTAATAAATAAAGGGAAGAAACCTCTCACATCAACCTAACAGACTTTCAACGGTGAACGTTCAATTTACCCACACATCAACTGCATTATGCAAATATGAGCAACATTACGAAGGCATGCCCATTCAGTAAAGCAAGGAGACCTGATCATTTCAACAAGACTCTCTGAATGACTAGAAACACTTGCGTAAATTTCTGTTTGCATGATAGGAAATTTCCAGTTTAAAACATTCACACTACGTAACACAGGTTATGACTGTCAGGAAATCTGAAAAATTTCACTTACAAATGGCAGTCATAAATATTACTGTAGCTATGCACCCATTTGAAAGGAACAATAAATCCATTGTTGTTTTAAGGATGGAAAAAATAGGGTTTTTTTTGTTCTTGACGCTCAGCAATGTCATCAGAGAATATCTGTCATCAGGAAGATTCACTTTACTGTTCCTATCAGAGAAAACGACTCATTCACATGATTAAACAAAGCATTTCCAAATATATTTAACCCACTCAATAAGATCTAAGTGCATGTTTTTAAGTTAAGCAAAAATCTCATCAAAGGAGGGTAGGGAGGCTCTAAAAA